>CANUEP010134670.1:0-66910 GCA_947857235.1 Jatropha podagrica | reverse complement strand
TAGTATTTTGATTAGTTGATTTTCTTATATTGTTAGATGATTGATTAGTAATTTTTAGTATTTTAGTTTGATATTTAGTATTTTGATTAAGTAATTAGATTATTTGTGGAAATTGATTTTGTGGTATATTGATGGAATTATTGTAGTTGATTGAATATTTAAATTGTAGGTTGAGATTTATTAATTTTAGTTTAGAATTATAATATTAGGGAGATTAATTTGATTATAGGATTTTATTTTTTAATTTTGGTATTTTGATTGATAAGTTCTATTAATTAGGTGTTTGATAGATTATTTGTTGATTTTATATTATTGGTGGTTTAATTATTTTAGGGATAAAGTTTGTAGTTAATTAGTTAATTAATTAATTGTAGTATTTGATTGGTTATAGAAATTTAATTATTATTTTGATTGATTTTATTATATTTAGAAGGTATATTGTTTGAATTTTGGTGGACAATTTATTATTGAGAGTCATTATTTCTGGCTTAGAGTAAGAATTATGAAGAATAATTTGATATTGATTATTTGGTAGATTTTAGTATTTTTGGTCCAATTAATTAGGTATGTCATAGATTAATTAGAGAAATTTGATAAAATAAATTAATTGATGATTTGGATAACTAAAGGGTAATTATAGGACTTTAATTGATTTTGAGAGCTAGTAAATTAATTAGTTATTATTTATATTCCATAATTATGAAAATTAGTTTATTAATGTTTAATGGGTATATTTGAAGGATTTTAATAAATGGAGTATATTAGATAGTAGAACTAATTATTGGATTGATTAAAGGAATTAATGTGGAAAAATGGATCTCTATTGATAAGGTTGGAAATATTATATTAAAATGGTATTTTGAGAATTTGATCGATTATGAATTAAATTAAGTTGATACAAATTTATGATAAATCGAATTTAAAGGTTAGTTAGTTAAATTAATGGATATTATTAAAGGTTTTTAGATAATTATATTTTTATTCCGAACGTTAAATGAAATTTTGTTGAAATAAGTATTATTATATGAAATATTGAATTTAAAGTAATTTCGGAATGAAAATAAATTTTTGGTGAAATTACTAATGAATTACATTTAAAGATTTTAATTAGCCGGAATTGTTATTAATGGATAATTAGCGATTTGAAATATTTGTGATTATCCTCTACAGAAATGAAATTAATGATTAAAATGTCAGGATAAATGAAATTGATTTAAGTGTGATAATTTCGGAGTTAGAGTGATTATTGAAGTTTGAATAAGTAAAAAATAGATATTTTAATGATAGTTAATATAAGGACCAACGTTTGAAAGAATGACAGTCATATTTTTTTGTAAAAATAATATTTTAATAAGAATAGAAATTTAATCAGAAAAATAAAATGAGCATATAGGTGTATTGAATTAATTCTTTAAATTCTTAATTAAGGGAATTGTTTATCTGATTGTAATTCTCTTATTATATATGTCTTTTAGATCGATAAAATTCCTCTACTGCTCTTTCAAATTAGAATTCATGGCAAACCTAAATTATTTTGCGATCACTATGAGTAATAATAAATGGTGCACATCATTCTGCATACATGCATCTCATATGCATATCATACCCCTTATATTATTTAAATATAATACGTATTCATTTCTCATTTCTAGTATTATTATAATTATATTGCTTATCTTATAAATATAATATTTCAGTTCTATAATATTATATAATTTCAGCATTTGATTGCACTCATATATGTTGCATATATTATAATTAAATTGTTGAACATTTGTAATGAGAAAATGATGTTCTTTGTATCTGGGTAGAAATTGAGACGACGTAGATCGCTATGGCACCATTAGCAGGGTATAGGGGATCAGCTCCTTAATATATATGTGTGTGTGTGTGTGTGTGTGTTAATGAGAAAAAGGTGGGCCAAAGGCCGGTGAACGAATCTGTAACATTACTGATCAATTTCCATATGTTGTGAATATTTGAATGTAATTTGTTTGAAAATGCTAATGTTGTGTCATGTGCTTATAAAAGTATGTCCATTTTATATATTGTAGAAACATTTTGCTTGAATGTGTGAGTTTGTATTATTTATTATTATTCACTGAGTTTAGTGAAACTCACTCCCCTTTTTTATAAATATTTTTCAGGAAAAAAAAATTTCGCTAGTCCATAAGACTCTGCATCTTTCTTCGCAGAGATTTAAACATGTTAATATGAGTCGTTTAATAAGTTTGTGGTTTTCCGCACATTTTATTTAATTTCGCAGTTATGATGTTTAATTAATAGTTTGTTATGTAAAAGAAACTATCATGTGATTATAAATAAATTGTGGAGTGATTTCTGAATACTTGGAGACTGTATGATAGGAATAATTTGACCATATTATGGCAAATAAACTTTATATAAAAATATATTTTTATTAAATGGATATGGGTCCGAGCTGTAAACAGTATATAGTATTAAGGTTAGGCAAAAAATATTAACTCAATTAATTTATGAATAATGTCATAATATAGGCTTGCTATTTTCTTAATCAGATATTAATAGTAAAGGATTTTGATAGTTTAGGCTTACAACGGGCCTTAAGGGCCTTGAGCTTACTGAGGTCCTAGTGTCGATCCAACACACGATTTTAGGTCATGACAAATATATATATTGGTATGGTAGAATAAATTTCTAATTAATATTAATATAATAAAAATAATAAATTGAAATCATAATTAAGGATTAGATTAAACTTCCTAATAGAATTTGGATTCAAATAGAAAAAAAATATCAATAAAATCAAAATTTTTCTAATTAATAAATGACTAAGTTATCCTTATTGTTAGTAATTAAATTTAAAATTTATAAGAATATTTTAGAGACTCAATATTTGCTATTCATACTTTTATGTATATTAGTTTTTTTTTTAACGTGCATTGCACGTTTGTACTCGTTGTTTTTGCTCATAAATTATTTTATTCCTTTATATTATATAATAATATTATTTTTAAAATCTAAGTTTAATTTCACAATTTATTATTATTATTTTAATTTTTTCGATAGTAAATAAATTTGCTTTAATAATTGATTGTCTTAATAATTTTTACGTTTATACATATATATTTTTTATCATATGTAACTCGTTGTTCTCATTTCCATTTAAATTTTTGTATATTTATAATTCTCTTATTAATTTATCATTTTAGTTAACTAATTTTAAGTTTTATAAAATGGTTTGAGCTAAGTTATAACTAGAAATTTTGGAGTTACTGTTAAGTTGGATTTGACCAAATAGTTGATCAAATGTGAAACTAACAATGAAAATTATAGTTCTTAGAATATTTTCTTTAATTTAGTATATAATTTATAAGATTTGGTGAAATTCGAATCAGAACTATTACTAGCAATAGTTAGATTTATCAGTGTAAAGATAAATGAATTTAAATTTATCATGAAATCATTGATATTATAAATATTTTAACTTATTTTTAGGTAAATTTTATTTTTATAGTAATTAAAATTCATAATTAAAATAAAAATATCAATTGACGGAGCTAATTAATTACTCAATGTCCGGCCTCTTCTCCTAGTTGATTATCAATTGACGAAGTTAATTAGTTATCTTTTTGCTTTATAATTTTGTTTGCAGCCCCTAAACTTACTAATCATGCTACTGATTGTTATCAATTTAATGTTGATAAAAAATAACACTGACATAATAATAATGATAATTGGACAAAATGTCATAAATTGAATAAGATTGTTTATAATATTTGCCTATGAAAAATTAATAAATTAACATAATAAATTAAAATTAAATTACCTTTATTTTTTTCACTAATAAAATTAAAGTCCTTAATAATATTTTTGTCAATCCATAAATTTGATAGTAACGTTTTACGAACCTAATGTTCCCCTTTCCCTTATTCCTAATAGAATTTAGACTTAAATAGAAAATTGACATAAACAATCACAATTAAATTACCTTTATTTTTCAATAAATAAAATTAAAATTTTTAATCGTATTTTTGTTAATTTAGAAACTTAATTAATTAAAATGTTAAACAGAATATCTGAAAAAGGATACATGTATTTTTATGTGTTTAAATTAATTTTTTTTATTCTTTGATATTTATTCTTTGTGAATCTAAAATGTATCAAATCATTATTATAATATTAAAACTAAAAAAATAATAATAATTAGGTGCTCTAATTCAAAAATATGTAAAAACTCTAAAAAAAAGTTACAACCATCAACTAAATTAATTTAAATTATAAAAATAATAAAATTATATTTATTACTAAACTATAAAATTTAATTAGAATATTAGGAGTAAAATAATTAGTACCTCCAAAAAGTTTATATAAATGCACAAATTTTTAAAAATTAGTGTAGCAAGCAAAAGAGTAAAAATCGTGAAAAATTAAAATATAATTACGATAATAAATTTATAATGTGAAAAATTAAAGAAGAAAATCAATTAATAAAATAAAATAAAACAAATAAAAAAATTATCAATTCATTACAATTTCAAGAGATGAAATACATTTACATTATTAAAATTTATTAACTGAAAATTTTAACTATTTCGAGAAAATCACAGTACTATTTTACGGAAACTGTTATACCCTCTGATTTTCCTGATGTTACATTTGCTTTCTCTTAATTATATCTAAAAGATCTATTTACAGTGAGATTTTAAGTTAATTAGATTAATATTAGGGTTCCTAATTGATTTAATATTCCTATTTAGTTAATTGATATTTAATATTCCTTAATAATTTACCTTAAAATAAATAATTTATAATCAACTAATAATTTTTTTTCCGATTCTTATGTAATTTTGACAATTATGATTAATATAAATGACTCAAAAGATATTTTTTTTTATTTTTTTATTCTTTAGTGTACTAATACGTAGGTGTTAGTCTATTAAACATCTTTAAAATATTTTATATTATTATATCATATTTTAATTAATGTATGGTCCCAATGTTAGCTATCCCAATATTTATTAAATTATATATTTTTATTAAATTATATTTCTAATCACAATAAAATTAAAAATTATTAATTAAAATAAGATTAAGTTAATCAATAAAATTAAAAGTTATCTCATTATTAAAGAATAAATTTATAATTAGAATAGGATTAAATTAAATTATAATAATAATAATTATAATAGAAAAATAAACATAATGTGGTCCCAACTTATCTATTAAGACTAAATTGTCTTTAATAATATTTTTTATCAATTAGAATACGTAAGGGCATTTTCAAAAACAAATGTTTTTCCATTCGTACTTATATATATATATATATATATTATAGATTATTAAATTATAAAAAATATAAATAAAAATTATTTATTAATTTATAAAAGGAGATAGTTAATATTTATCATAAGAAGAAAATATGATCGCAAATTTAATAATTTTAAACTAACAAAAATTTGTAGTAATAATTTTTGATAATTAAAACAAAATAAATTCTTGATAGTGAAAAGCAATTAAAATTAAATATATATATATTGGTATGGTAGAATAAATTTCTAATTAATATTAATGTAATAAAAATAATAAATTGAAATCATAATTAAGGATTAGATTAAACTTTATTATATAAATAGATTCAAATAGGAATAAAACTATCAATAAAATTAAAAAAATTTTAATTAAAAAATATTAAATTATCCTTATTGTTAATAATTAAATTTAAAATTCATAAAAACATTTTAGAGACCTAATATTCCTCATATTTATACTTATATATATATATATATATATATATATATATATATATATATATATATATATATATATATTGTAAATATAAATATAAATTGTAGATAGATTTTTATTTATTTTTTATATATTCAGTATTTAAATAAATCTTCCTTTATAACAATAATAATAATCAATTACTACTTACCGTAATACTATTATATAATAATTTACAATTAGATTAATATTAAGATTCTTAATTGATTTAATATTCCTATTTAGTTGATATTTAATATATTTTAATAATTTTTTAAAATGAATAATTTATAATCAACTAATAAAATACCAATAAGATTAAAAGTCTGTTAATTAAAATAAGATTAAATTACTATTAATGACATTTTTAACTAACCAATAAAATTAAAAATTTACAGGGACGTTTTAAGGAGCCAATGATCCCCATTTGTACTTATATATATATATATATATATTATAAGTTAAAATTAAATATATAATACTGAGGCATTTAAAAATTTCATTTTTTATTTTTTTAATTAAATTTATTATTTAATTATATGTAAAAGACTTTATTTGGAGAGATAAGAAAAAAGAATAAAATATTTCTTTTTATTTTAATATTTTTTTCTCAATGTTTCTATGAATAACATATTTTTTTAATATTCTATTAAATCTTTAAAATTTACTTTCCATTACTTATTATTATTTTTATATAATTTATTTACTCAATGCTTTTTCTTTAACTTTTTTACTTCTGTATTTTGTATTTTCAATTTTTCATAATATTATTAATTATATAATTTTTTATTATTGTCTATTTAGTTTTTACAAAAGGGCGAAAACATAAAAAAGTAAACAGAATAAAAAAAAAAAGTATAAAAGCTATAGAGATGAATTTAGCCCGAAAATCATGATATTTGAAAAGCGATGCTCAAAAGATTTATAAGATTTTTAAATTTATATATTTAAACAGTTAATTTTTTATAATAACGTTTATAATTATTAATTAAATAATTTTTTATTAATATTTTAATTAATTAAGAATAAAAAGGGGTAAAATAATTTTTAGTAACTAAATTTGTGTTTTGTCAAAATATGCAATAAAATGGGATGGTGATCATATTCCAATTTGATGATCGTATTACTTCTTTTTCTTGAGTACTGAAAAAAATAAATTTAATTTTAAATTTATCACCGGATTGTAATGCACTTATCATAAAATATCTCTATACAATAATACAATAATACTTAATATTATAAATAAATAAATATAAATAATGAGAAAATAATGAATAATAGCCATAATTTTGAAAACACTGGTTATGATTGACGAACTTCATCGGTTCACTAACCGGTTATGATTCTCAAAACACTAGTTACATCTATCTATTTAAGTTGGTAAGGGCAATCAAGTCAATTTCCTACTAACAAAACTTATTCCGGAAATATCCTCACAACATAACTAATTTACAAATTCTCAAATATCATCTTAGTATGAAATTTAAATCATTAAAATAGCAAAACAAGCTAAATTAATCTCAAAATGGCACCCTTCAGTTCGATTACATCAGAAGAAGGTTAAAAGTTAGTATTTATAAAGGATAAACGCTTGCAACAGCCAAAATGCAGAGCCATTACCGCATGGAAGGCATTAGTGAATAGAATCTTAAAGTTGCACGAGGGTTTCTACACACAGTTGATTTACAAGGACATAAATATCTTTAATCTAAAATCAGGAGTTTCCTGTTACACAAAACATAATTGCACTACTAACTGCCTGTGTATCAACTCTCTTGAGATGCCAACTAAACTTTCAATCTACTCGATTCAACTTGAACCTTGAAAATTGTCAAGTATTTTGGGTGAAACTGTAATCTATTAGTACTGAAAATCTCCACAAGAACAGGGCAAATCGATTTATGGTAATTCAGAAACATAAAGCCCCACAATTTATGCACTACTGGCCATCTAAAGTTCCGAGAGCCTCCTTGAGAAGTTTCTGTGCTTCTTCTCTCCTCCTGGACAAGACAAGGAAGCATCAATCAGAATTTTAACTACAAATAAATCAGGGTAGGGTATGAACATTTGCTCATCCTACCTAAATATATAACAAAAGCAACATGAAAACTTGCCAAATAATACTGATACTATCACATAAAATTATAGCCTTTAAGGATGTGGCCATGCTTCGTGACAATTCACCAGACAATAAAATAAGTAAAAAACAAATGCCATACCAATTATCATGTTAACATTTTCCTCACAGATTGCAATATAAAACAGGTACATATTAAGGCACACATATAGCAATTCTGCTGAATGATGAAGCAACAGAGTCCAACACACATAAGAAATTTACCTGCAACAATTTTATGATTCATTAGCTACAGTGAAAAAAATGGTGAGACAATGATGCCAATGCAGTAAGCTGGAAAGCAAAATAGGGAAGTGAACTGTTTATTTGAGTTGTCTCCTAAATTGAACAGCCAAGTCCCATATCCTCCTCCCAAAAACCAGGTTGAGCTGCAAACTATAATAATTTCAAACTATATAATAAATTTTCCTCTGCTCCATGTGTGACAACATAGAAAATCCCATAAAATTTTGCTTTTGAAATTTAATAAGCACAATTTACAATATTCAGCTACCAAGAGAGTACACAGTGACACTTTTTTGCTCTGCCATATGCCAACATCTCAAGGTTAATTGCTCAAAGCTTTGATAAATTAGATCAGATTTAACATATATGATATTTTTGTCTGTCATCTAACAATTTTTTACAATTTAACTCGGGATGGACACTATTCTTGCACTGGCTCTAAGCAAAAGATGTTACGCAACTGATCAACTTTTGACGGCGACATAGTAATGTGCTGAAAAAGGCTACTTCGTATCACTAGCCAAACTCTTAAAGGTTTTTTTTTTCTTTCAAAAAGGTGTACATGCTGATCAAATTCTAATGCAAGTTTAGGCTTCAATTTTTGTGGCATTAACCTTATAATTAGTGAGTGAGATAGCATATCACAACTACCACAGAATCAATAAAGAAATAAGAATTTTTAAAAGGTCTTTCTCTATACAAAGTGCAAGACAATTGCAATTCAATCAATAAATCTAAAATTCATTCAACACAAACTGCATGAACAACCTTAAAACAAAAGCTCATGTCAGATGCTTTGGTAATAAAGGAGAGCTGTTTATTCACAGGGTAGGCAGGTGATTATATACCAGTAAGATTTTCAAAAGCATACCTCTTAATATCCTCAACTGCTTGTTTACGCCGTTGTATCTGAAGTTCTAGAATATGAATCAGTGTGGCTCGAGCCTAGGGAGAACAAAAACTATCATACAATGAATTCAATCCCCAAAAACAGGCCAGATGCAAGTCAAAAATAATTTACCTGATGGGGCCGCAATGAATTTAGAAGGTGATGCAAGTTCTTAAATATAAGAGATATATCTTCCACTCTCCTAGCATATTGTGATGGTCTCTCAACAAGAACATCAGCAAGTTCCAAAATGTGCAGCTGCAATTCTCTATTAAGTGACCTCAGTTCTTTCTTGAAATCTATTAAAAGATAATATTAGCTATTTAACAACGATAAAACGTGGAAGAAAAATAACTAAACTCACAAAAGCAATCATTTTACTAGTAAAAAAAAAATGTAACTCCAAATTCACTAGCAGTTGCCTCAATTCTTTCTTGAAATCTTTAAAAAATAATATTAAAGGCTATCTTGCGACCGAAAAATGCTGAAGAAAAAGGGCAAAAGAACAACTACTAAAACAATCATTTTCCATTTGCAAAAGAAAAAAAAGAACAACGAAACCACTAAAACGTGCAGCTACCGCTCCATATATATACGAACGACCACTAGGATAAAAAAAGACCATATGCGGATAATGAAGAACCATAAGACTGAATTACTTGGGATGCCTAGCTCTTTCTTGAAATTCATTAAAGAAGTCATCTTTAATCAAGCTCCGCTAAAAGTAAGCAAAATTAGAGCAAACATACCAACATTAGGTCCCTTAGGGTAGAGCTGACGCACGCCTTGCTCTTCTAAGCTTGGAAGCACATACTCTGTCTATAAAGAGAAGAGAACGAGATCTAACAATCAAAATAACAAACGACCATTGAAGAGAGAGAGAGAGAGAGAGAGAGAGAGAGAGAGCTTACAGTGTAATTGGCACCAAAACAGACATAGGTCCCTTCAATCGGAGGGGGAGGCTCGGGAGCGGACTTAGGGTTTTGTATGTAATCTTTGTACAGTCTATAATAAGGTGGTGGTGGTGGGTATGTAGCGGTAGCCATTGCTAATTCTTGCAACCTTCAAGAAACAAAACGTCGTTTGCGAGCAGCTGAAAGGAGAGGGCAGAAGAAGGGAGATTTGCAGGCCTGTCGATTCGAGAAGGAGCGAGAGAGAGGAGTGAAAACGACAGCGTTTTGGATTCCGGTTTGTATTACTGCACATTACAAATCGAATGCGGACCGTCCACTTTCTGTCGCATTTGGACCGTTGATGGGTTTGTCGCCTTATTGGGTACTAGAGTTTAAAAATATTACGGTCCTAGCTTTTTCAGAAAGTTTAATTATTTTTCTTTATTTTTCCATATGGACCATAAAGATTTTAAATGTTGTATATTAATGATTCTCAAGACTTTAAAAATAAGATGAGTAATTAGTATATTAAAATTTTAGTTTTTTAAGATTTTTTCATTATTACTCATACGGATTCCTCGTAAGAAGGATATGGTGAAAAATGAAAAAAAAAATAATTTTTAAAATGTAAATTGTACTATTATTTAATTTTTCATATTTATTACCTTATTTGTCAAATAATATAAATCGTTTCAGATTATTGGACGATGATTAATGAAATAGTTAATTATTTTAAATTATAATAAAATTATATTAATTTGACTATATTGTCTTTTATATCGTATTATTACTCTAATTTCACTAAATATATATTTAATGTAAAAAAATAAATTTGATTTTTTTTAATTTCTCTTAATATTTCAAAATGCACATATTCAATGACAAAATTAGTATAAAACAACTTATACTACGGACATAATTTGTATTTTAGTAGTAACATTTAACTGCTTAAATATATATTTTTAAAGAAAATAATTTTATAGTACTAAAAATTAAAGAGTTTACAAAACAATAAAGACAAGTTAATAATTTTGATTAAATTTTAAAGGAAGAGTATAAATTTTTTTTATTAAATAAATATCTATTCATCTCTAATAAATATCACGTGATTTTATAATTTTTAAAAAAATTAGAACAGGACAACTTTTCTTTTTTAAATTTGAATTTATTGACATAATATTAAAACATGTCATTACCTTACCTATATAATTATTTCGCTCCTAAAATAGTAAAAAACATAAACTCTCTGTTCTTGTCAGCCGGCAAGACCGTTAAAGCAGTTGACATCCATAAACGAAATTGGAAAAAGGAGAGAGTGGGACACCGCTAAAAGCTCTCTCTCTCTCTCTCTCTCTCTCTCTGCCAAAGCAAAAGGAATGGAGAATAACGCCTAAGTTGTTGTTAACCCTCTCTCTGATTGGCTTTTGAATTTTAGTTCCCAACCAGATCTCTGAACCAGTTTACCAGGTAATCCTCGAGCTTTTTCGTTTTTCTGCCTGTTTATGCATTTATAGACATTGAATTTCCAATTTTCTTTCATGTATTTAAAAGAATTTTTCTTTGAATGCATGAAGATAGGAGGGTATATTAGGATTTGGGATTGTCTTGAAATATCAACAGACAAAATAAAGGATCGATCTTTGTTGTTTTGTTGGCAGATCCAGCAGTAAAGTTAAATTTCTTTTGTTGTGGATCGAAATTTTGGATCTTTTTTGCTATATTTTCAAATGTACCATTTTGGAGATAGCTAAATTTGATTAATTTAATGTGTAAAATAATGCTGGATTAATGGTCAATCCCGTAGGTTAAATTGTTCTCCTCTCATTAAAGCACAATTTATTATGATATTAAGGGATTTTTTATATAGCAGTAAATATCTCAAATCCACTGTGAGGAGGAAGAATTACTCTTTTTTTTTTGTTTATTTAAGTTATTTACAGCCTGCCCCTTTTTGAAAATGAACTATTATGTGATTTAAACCCTGGGAAATGAAGAAGATAATACCGTGCATATTTGCCTTCTTTTGAAAAGCAAATGCCGACAAGGCGACAATTATGGGAGTAAATAGCAACTAAAAGCAATTGAAAATTTTTTGTGTTTTCTATAATGTGGGATTATAAATTGCAAGTCCATTTGTTGTTTTGTTAGTATTCTGTTTGTACTTTTGGTAAGGGAAGAGGGTAAAGGCAAAAGCTCCTGAATAACAGTTCAACAACATTCAAGAAGATTTTGGTTTATTAAAACGTCCGGTAGCTTGGAGTTAAGATCTTACTCTTTCTAAATTATTTGTACATTCACTTATTGCTAATTTCTGGATGAAAACTTTAAGTGTCTTTTATTTTTATCCTTTAAATGGTGGTGAAAAATTCATTGCTTCAGAACAAACTTATTGTAGGTGTATTTCAGCATGGATCCTCCAATGATAGATATCGAACTTGTTCCAGAAAAAGAGAAAATTGAAGATGGAAAAGAGGGAGGCCCCACATTCCACTGTGACCTTTATGATGCAGATCTAGTTCGCAGAATAGCCCAAGTGTTCCTACCTGGATTATCGGCAGCTTGTGTTGACAACACAACAGGTGGTATATTCAAGTCCCCTGCTTCAGTGGCTGTTGAGATGAGGAAAGAAATGATTGAATACCTCACCATGCGAAGTGAAAGTTTTGTTGCTGAAACTATTATCTTGGAAGGTGGTCAAAATGAAGAGATATCTGACCATCCTTACGATATTATTTCTGATTTTGTTGATGACTTTGCAAGTTCAAAGAGGAATTTCTTTAGTCGGGTGCAAGGATGGGTACTGAGTGAAAAGAGAGAAGACAAGATAGATGATTTTGTACAGGAGATGGAAGTAAATGGATTTTGGTTGAGTGATAGGAGAGAGGTAATTGCGCAAAATTTGGTTAAGAATGTTGACTACAAAAACATATTTCACTGTGACAAGAAATTCTATACTGCTGAAGAACTAGCCGAGCACATCATCAACTGTGATTTTAGGACTGTCAACTGCACAAATGACGGCTGTGTATCGTTCTTTTGTGCAAGCCAATCAGAGAAGCATGATTCGACTTGTCCTTTCAAAATAATCCCTTGTGAACAGAAGTGCTCAGATCACATCATGAGACGTGAAATGGACCGACATTGCATAACTGTTTGCCCAATGAAGCTTGTGAACTGTCCTTTCTATGCTGTGGGTTGTCCAGCCGCCGTACCAAAGAGTATGATTCAGCAGCACTGTTCAGATGACCTCAATTCACACTTAGTATATGCACTTAAAAATATTTACAAAGAAGCATCTGAGGAGGATTTGAAAGATCGATTGGATCAGATAATGCAGGTCAGTCATAGGTTGGTGATTCTTGAAAAATTCTCAGTAGCTGAATTGATATAAGAAAGCCACATAATTTGATTGCAGCATGCTGAAACACACTAATTATTGTTTTGCCTCTTGTTTCTGAATTCTGGAAGCAACCATTTAGATAGATAGCCCATTGTGTTTCTATCACAGGCAACCCCAACTACAACTAGTTTTTTATTAAGGCTTAATAATTGTTAGACGTGTTTCTATGTTCTTATTATTCCTAAACCTGTGAAGTGATTAGGCAAAATTGCATTCATCTGATGCTCTAGGCCAAAATAGAAGCCACAAATATTCTTCCAATTATATCTACTGTAGCAACAGTCTATTGATCGGGGACTGAGAGAGCTAAAAACCGAAAATAAAAAAATCTCACACAATTTAAGATGTCAAGAGATGCATCAAATTATAGTCAGCACATAATGGGCCATTTATTTGGCCCTTAACCAATCTATTCTTAGCTTCCATATGCCTGATGGCCATATAGGGATGGTAATTTAGCAGGTAAACTATATTTAGTTAGTGATTACATCTTAGATATAGGAATATGAATGTGCTTGGTTACCGGGCATCTTACAAACTTTCTCTCTCCCTCTCTCTTTTTAATCTCCTTGGATTTACTGGAAGCGCAGAAAGGAATTGTAGTTTATTAATAGAATGAATATAATGTGAGGAACTTGAACAATGTAACTCCAATTATGAAACTCATCTTCAACGTCATCCTTTTGCAATGGGGAATTAAATTTTTTTATATGTTGCTTGCTTAAGGATTTTGTGAAACGCACGAAAAATTTTCTGACCAACACATGCTACAAAGTCAACCTATGTAAGTGTATTAATAGGCATATACTTGTAAAAGGGAACCTTGTTTTTATGTAATTTTGAGCTTACCACGTCGTAAATGGTTCTATTGTTATTTAAATTGTTGCTGCTTGTGGTTGGAGTTCCAGTAAGTGTGGTATTATTCTTGTGCTTTTTTTACTAGACGGCTTTTTTCTTTTTTGCCTCGGTTGGTCAGATTTAAATTACAGTGAATCAGCTTTCTTATAAAGTTCATTTCAGTGATGTACGACGAGTTTGTCATGCACAATGCATTTCACATGTTTTTCATAATATCATGCTTATAAATTGCCACGGACATAACCAGAAGACACTTTTGATTTTCTACAACAGGCATCTTCTGGTCAGCTACAAGCAGCTAGAGATGCGAGATCTCTAACCAAGAGAGTCAAGGATCTTGATGCAAAGCTTGGGCCCCTAGTTATTACCAAAAAGATTGGTGAAGAATCCGCCGAGGCTTCAGGCAACGTTACTGACAGATCCATTGAGGTTGCAAATGAGAATACTGACAGTTCCATTGAGGCTGCAAATGATGTTACTAACAAATCCACAGATGCTGTAACCAACGTTACTGAAAAATCATTGGAGTCTTCAAATGATGTGATTGTTGAATCCACCGAGGCTTCAATTGAAGTTATCGAAAAATCGTCAGAGGCTTCAGATGAAGCTACTGAAAATTCCATCAAGGCTTCAAATGATATTACTGAAGGATCCTTCGAGGCTTCAATTGAAGTCACTGAAAGATCCTTCGAGGCTCCGAATGAAGTCACTGAAAAATCCATTGATGTTACTGAAAAGTCCATCGAGGCTTTAGATGATGTTACTGAAAAGACTGAGGCTTCAAATAATGTTGCTGACAAATCAACGGAGGCTGCAAGTGATGTTAGTGACAAATCCACAGGTGCTGCAACTGATGTCGGTGAAAATTCCAATGAGTCTACAAATGAACAAAATGGCAATTCCACTGAGGCTGCAGATGGTATTACTGGGTCTACTGAAGGATCATCTCAAGATGGAAATGGAGTTACTGAAAAATCCACCAACTACTCAAACAAGTTTGGTGAAGAGTCTCTTGAAACTTCAAATTTAATAGCAGATGCTGAAAAGGAACCTCAAGTCCAAGCTTAAACGTAAATCAATAGTGTTTTCTTAGCAAACCCTGTTCATGAAATGTCAGAGATCACATCTACCAGGAAACCTGGACATGCAACTTTGAAGTGCTCAAACAAGGTTTCTTATAACAATTTTGCTCTCAAGAACTGCTCTTTTTCCCTTTCACTTTATACCCCCCTTTCTTTTGTTAAAGTTCATTTTTGACAATGAAATTTTTATCCAAGCATACAATTTCTTAAGATGAATGGCAGTGCTTTGTTCTTTTATTTGTTGCTGTGGAGCAATGTGTTTTATAACACCAAACAATGACAATGTGAGTAATCTCTACACCACAACATCAGACCTAGATGATCCCAATTGTCAAATGGGTAAACACAGTATTAGAATATTAAGCTGGAACGGACATTTTAAAGATTCCAGAAAATGGCAAGAAAAGAAAAATGAAGAAAAAAGACAGTGCCTCCACTTCACCATTTCCTTTTGCATACAATTCAAAACAGTCAGTCTCAATCACACAGAATTATGTTAAACATAATGCTTAAACAGAACATAGCAAAATGACAGACACCTTATTGAAATTCAGTGTTTGGGATTGGAATAGCAATTTCCGCAGTTTTACAAAATATATATATATATTCATCGGGAGACTCAATGAGCCGAAATAACACTGTGGGCTATACAACCGAGATAATCCTCCCCTTAACTCACTAAATTCGTAAAAACTCTTGTGGTCCAAAGAACTCCCACTCCTCACATAAGTGGAATACCAATTAGACGACAGCCCAATTTGCCATTAGTCCATTATATTGGATAAATTGGTTTGTATTGAATACACCCTATTGAGTTCTGGTTTTCTTGTCCAACTTTACATCAATTGATACAGTGTAAATAGTGTATATAGTAACTTTAAAAAGAAAAAAAAGAAAGAAAGAAAGAAAGAAAGAAGAAATTTGGTTTATGCAAATCAAGAAAATGACCAAGTTTTGGAATTTGAATTCCAACGACTCTAATAAAAGGAAAATAAACGAACTCAAAGGAAAACTTGTTAAAACTGCTTGTGGAAATTTGTACTCATATAAGCTTATTTTCCAAGTCCACAGGCTCTAATGTTGAGGTGAAACTACTTTGAATTTGAATTTTCAATGCTCATTTGTTTATATATATATATATATATATATATATAATTTCAATGAAATGGTAGAGAAAGCACATTGGAAATTAACTATATATTCCGTATTTGGTAAAATTATAGTTGTTAACTATTTTATTAGGATTCTCTTTAAACGTTAGTCTTAAGATTAATTAAATTTTTTATATAATCAGGAGGCTTAATCCTCTCTGAATTTTATAAGATAAAAATCTTTTGCCCTTTCAGTAAAATAGGCTTTTCAAGTATTGAATTTGTATTTTCATTCTCAATCAAATAAATTATACTTATCGCTTCAACCAATATCTTATTAGTTGAAAATTATATGATTTGATTAATTTATTTTTATACTTAATTAATTGCCATTTTGCTTACTAACCAAAAATCCAACTAGGTTAATCTTTGTATTATTGATTTTGTTACTTTAAGCAAAAGTAATATTTCATGTCAATCTTTTTCGTTTCCAACTCATAAGAGTTGACTGGGCACTGGCTAGCTTGGTTGACGAGGTCTGTTCTTTCTTTAGGTTTAGTCATTCTCAAACATGGAATTTTTGAAGATTATATAACTTAATTAATAAAACATGATAAGACTGGTCAATTCATAGGCTTTGACTCTACATTTCCACATCAAATGCCCTCTGTGCACGCTCTCATTTGACCACTTAATTAGGTATAATCCATTAGAAGGAAAAAAAAAGGAGAAAGAAAAATCATCTAAATAAAAAATTTATCAATTATCCAATAATTATCTAATAAATTTCATTTTATTAGGTTGAATATTCAGAAAAATGATTTCATAATTTAATAGACAATTTATAAATTAAAATATTTAATAGATCAAATAAAATTAAAAATATTGCGATTTACAAAAAATATATAGATATCTTTACCCATTAATTAAATAAAAAAATAAAAAATTTATATAGCTCTAATGTTCTCCTTAGTTAAATATAGAAAGCGAGATGATTTATTTTTCTATCTCAATTCAATACATTCAAATGATTGAATAAATGAAAGTAAATTGCATTTTAAATAAATTTTACTCGATTTAGGTTTGCCTAATTTGAATTTATGGTCCCACTTATAAATTAAATTAATGAAAATATAAATTTTAAAAAAAAATTTCAATTTTATCTTTTTTTTCAATGTATAGTAAAAAATATCATCGTCTAAAAAAATTAATTTTTATTAATTTAATCCGTAAATTTATTTAAACTCGATCTAGAAAAATATAATTTTACCTATACATCACATCAGATCCGAACATAAACACACACGTACACATATATATGAAATGAGTTGGATTTTGATTAAAGTATTGGAGTGAATGGGTAAAGACGACTAATTAATTAAAAAAAAATAAAAATTGATCTAAAAGAATCGGCTACGAAGAAGAACGGTGAAAGTGATGTGTCGGTGCTTCCTTTAATGAAGCGCGTTGGACCTAAAAGCATGCATGCAAATTGCAATATAAGTCTATACATGAAGAAGAGATTCTTTGTCAAATTAAAACCAGTAACCAAAAAGCTGTTTGTCTCTTATCTTTAATACATAATTTCTATTTCAGACAAATCTAACCAAACTCGACTCCCTGTCTCTCTTCTTCTTCTTCGATTTCTTCTATTCTTGTGCTTTCCAGCTGCATTTTGTTGTTTTCTAATTTCAGCAATGCCATCTCTCACTAATTCCTACTGCTTTTTCACCACTATATGTTTTGTTATTAAAAATTCAAATCCAAACGCGTCCGGAATTACATTTATTTATATAGGTATAAGTGAATCTTGAAAATTCGTTTACAGATACAAATTTGAATGTAGATTTCAAATATATAAATTGTGACTCAGTTGGAAACACAGATTGGACATGTGAAAAAAAATTTTGCGTTCAATTTTCACTAAATATATCTGCAGGGGCAAAGAATCTTTATTGTAATTAAGTCTAAATTGGATTAGACAGCAGTCCGGATACTGGTGATTTAAAAAAATATCAAATTTCAATAAAATTTTTTATAACAATCATAAAAATTTAAATTTATAAATAAATTTTATGAAATTCATCTATATAATTTAATAAAATTTACAATTAATAAAGGAAATAAATTAATTGTGCATCTATTCCCGATCCAATACTATCACTATTGTCTTTGCGCTTGCAGCATCTCAACCAGAACACGTGCGTGTGTCACTGACCGCATACTAGTATTACTACAGGGGCAAGGGTAGCATTGTCAATTAATAAACCATGTGACGTTTAATTGGCTAGAATTTCACACGTGGCACTCTGAATTAATTACATTCTACCTACAGATCTCAGAGCGTCCGTACTGTAAGACGTACATAGCTGCCTTCGTGGGAGCTTTGAAAACGACAGCTGGCAGTGATAGCATCATCTCTTCCTGGTTGACTTTTTGAATCGGAATTTTCAATCATCCATTTCGCGCGTGTTAAACACCTTCAAATTATAGTACCAAGCACATGATTCGTGAAATTAACAGCTTGATAATGCGATTGTGCTAAGAACTTGTCGTGGTAATCTATGTTTGGCCAATTAAAAGCGAGATTTGTACTTCTCGGTACAGGGGGTGTACAGTGACGGTGGAGTCTGACAAAGCTCACCTTACTTTCCGACAGAATTTTTCATTTAAAACGCCGACGTTCAGCACCATCAGAGTCAAGATTCATTCGTTTTTTTTTTTGTTTTACCACTCATTCGGGTCAGAGATGACATCGTTTGTAACCATGTGGTTGGCACAAAAGAGAGAACCTTGTTCAAGCGTCATGCAAGTAATAACCATGTTGGCAATGAAAATGATTCAAACCGAAATTTTTCATTTTTAGAGAAGGGAGACAATTGTCCCGATGATTTGAATTTATTTAATTCGTTAAAAGATTAATAAATTTTATTTGTTATTAATAATAAATTTTTATATCTAATCTATATATTTATTTATAATTTTTTATATTCATTAATAAATTACAATTAGAAAAATAATTATTCAATTTTCCTTTACATAAAAAAGAATGTTGAAATTAGGCAACCCCTATCATTAACATATTTTTTTATTACTATTTTGTATTACGCATTTATTTGCCTGAGGTTCAAGTCAATACATCAATGAATTGGTCAACCTTCCAACCAACAAATTGTCCATTTTTCCAACACCTATTATTTAACTAACTTAAAACATAAAAGCTCTCTTTTGTTCCTTGACCGACGGCCATAGTGATCACCTTTTTTTTTTCTTTTTAATTTATTTTATTTTAATAATTCTCAGATCTGAATTATTATTATTCAAATATCGAGATTTATTATTGTTCATATATGAAAATTTTATACTTAGATATAATTTTGAATTATTGTTATCATTATGATAGTGATTTTTATTATTTGATAGTTATGCAGAAAAAAAGTTAAGATCTTTTTTCAATAAAATTGAAATGAAATAAATTTAAAAGTAGTCAGATCGGACTTGTAAAAAGATTATGAAGTTGAACGATGACCATAAATAATCACCAAGTGAAACAAACAATCAACCGCCTGTAATACAAATATTATGTTTTGTCAATTTAATCATATACTTCAAATCGAGATTGTATTTCTTTATTCTTTGTATAAACAATTTATTATTAGACTTTATATATAAAAATATAAAAATATAGTGATCTGTATCTCATATCTGCATATATTTTTCACTTAATAAAATTTCTAGTTTGACTTCTTCTAAAAAAACTTCATACATTACAAGCAAACACAAGTAGTAGGTAAACATATATATATATATGTCCAAAACCTCATTTTGATGCGGGAAGTTGGTTTTTAAACAGTCAATGTTTAAACCCTAATTAATTAAAGAAAAAGAAAGAGGATGAAAAAGGGGAAGAAGAAGAGCTATTGGTTAGCAAGAAAGTGGAAAGACAAGACTGCATACGCAAGTGATGATAGAGAGACAAGAAGGAATCCCTGGCTTTGTAACTCCGCTTCACTAGAAAAATAAACAGCTGGTTGACAGTTGAGGTTGATCAATTCCTAGTCACTAAGATAATGACTAGAAAATTATTTAAATTTTGCCCTAAATGTGGGTAATTGACTCAACTAAAGTCTTTTTTCCAAAAGTTTTTTAAAAAATATTATTTTCCCAATCAATTTATTTAATATATATATATATATATATATATATTTAAAAAGAAATAATATTTAGATAAAATTCTTCCAATAACAACAAACTTCCAATTTTACAAGTAAAATTTATCTGAAATATAATCTATTCCGACCGATTTGTGTTTATTTTATTTGAATTAGTCTCTAAGAGAAATTAGAACCATTACTATAAAAATTTTTTGTCAAGGATTTCAAATTCAAATCCCATAAAAAATTTTTGGAGATAAAAAGAGATTTTGACGTGAAGAAAAGGAAAAAAGATTTTGACCCATTTCAGAAGTCACTTTTAAATTTGATGCAACACACAATGAAAATAGAGATTTAAAAATTTATGTACTCATATGAAATTATTTTTTACCATTAGATTTAAACTAGTTGGATTTAAAATTGATCAAATGACTTACATAATGGATTATCAAAAAAAGAAAATTTAATTTATTATAATTAAAATATTAAAAAACTATTAAATTGTGTGAATAAAAAAAATTATTTTATTGATTAAAAAATGCAATGTATCTTATTTTTATGTACTCTGTAATAAATATAATATCATAATTTTTCATCAACTAATAAAATTTTTAAATCATAAAAATGATGCATATATTGTATTTTGTATTTACAATTTTAAACTCTATCAATTTCCAATAATTAAAATTTTAGTTTTTATTAAAAAAATTTTGTTCTGCGACTTAATTCAATTTCGGTTTAAAAAATATTATATTTTGTATTCTACGCTTGACAGTCATTTTCTTAACAAACATGTATCCATATATGTAATTTTTAAATTCGATAAGAAAAATAAAAAAATAGGGCCTGTAAAAGCCCTGCAACGGATTAAAAAAAAAAAGGAAATATTAGTAAGTGAAAAAAAAAAGAAAAAGAAAATCCTAAATGGTGTAGGACACGTGGCTTGAGGTGTGACTATGTTCCTGTTAGGCTGTTACACTTACCTCTTCCTCTGTGCTGTTGCTATGAAATTTCTATCTCTTTCTTTCTTTTTTTGAAAAATGTATTTTGAATTTTCTTTGGTTTTCTTCTATATATAAGAGTGCAAGAATAACAAGGAGGCAACCACCAAACACATTTTGGTAGCTTTCAGAAATACATAGATAGAGAGAGAAAGAGAGCTCCAATGAAAATATAGAAGTCGATTCTGTTAGAAATGATAATAACCTTCAAGAATCACAACTAGAACCCACATTGTTCGCTCTCCCACACATATTTTCTTGCCAAAAAAATCCCATCTCAGAAAATTTTCTTTTTCCAATTTTTCTCTTTTGGGTTTTGCTTTTCTTTTCTTTTCTTTGGTTATACCCATTTTCAGTCTTTTTACCTTTTCTTGGTTCTCTCTTCTTAAATCACTTTGCGTCACCGTTTTTCTTCGTCCCTGATTTGGGTAAGTCTATAATACCCTTTATTCATTTTTTAATTTGTTGGGTTTTGTCCTTTTTTCCTTTCTTTTTCCTTTTGAACATTCTTCTTTTTGTTTGTGAATAGTAGACAATGCAAGTAAAAATGGTGTCTTCTGTACATTTACTAGTTGTTTAATTATGCAATGGATGTGATAGAAATGGCTTTTTTATGGACTACTCTAATGAAAGTTGTATAAATAGGAAACTAAAGCTGGACTTTTTACATGATTCTCCCTTCTATGAAATTTTATTCTCATTGTTTTCTGCAAAGATGGGTCTCATGAAATGCTGGTCAATTTCTTCTGTTGTTAAATTCATTTTAGTCTTAACTGTAGAAAAATAGGCTTCAAGGATGGTCCTAGTGCATCCTTTAAATGAGGATTTATAATAATATTTGCTAATATAATGCTGTTATAATAGTCAAATGAATGAATTTTGTTTGAACCCACATTGATGTTTTGAGTTGAAGGTTTTTTTTTTTCCCTTCTTGTTTTAGTGTGCAATTTCTTTTTAGCTTCCTCTTTAGAATTTTGTATCTCCGCTTTCCATGAAGAATCTTGGCTTTATGCTGTATAGTACTTTGTTCTCGTCATTAAAAGCTACAAGCATAAACTGGCTAAAAATTCTATGTAACCAGTAGCTGCGGATAAGAGGATGAGAAAACAATCCTTAATTTATGAACACGGAGACTTGAACTAATGCTTTTTCATAGATAATAATTAAGTTTCTTGAATTTGTACTTTGAGTTAATGTCTGTTTCCTGCTTATTTTAAACAGTTATCAAGACCCCCATATCTACTATTTGAGAAATTGGCTGTTGGGAAAGATAAGAAACATATCTGTTATTTATATTGTCTTGAAAAATGGGGATAGCGCTTTCGTGTCCATTGGCTGATTTTGAAGAGTTGGATAGTCATTTTGATGCTCTTCTTGTAAAATCAATTAAATATGGAAATGGAGACGTGAAGACTGCTTTTCGGTCTGCTAGTTTCAATGGTCGTGATTCAAAACCTGCTTTTATAAGATTTAAAGGAAGAAATTTGAATGCCACATTCTCCTTTAGATCTCCTACTACAGAAATGCAAAAAGAATTATTACCTAGACCTATTCAGGCTCAAAGTGAAGCCAAGAGTAGTCAAAGCTCGCCTGAGATAAAAAACGATATGCAATTTGATGAATCAGGGAACACACGGTACCAGGCTGCATTGAAGTTGCAGAAAGTTTATAAAAGTTTTAGAACCAGGAGGCAATTGGCAGATTGTGCAGTCGTTGTTGAGCAGAGATGGTATGGATTTGCACATCTCTTCTTACACTAGATATAAATGAAACTCTCTTAAGGAACAGTTTTCTGTTGATTAGACATTTTTTTATTTGCACAAGATGATTGCACTTTGTAGGTGGAAGCTGCTGGATTTTGCTGAGCTCAAGCGAAGTTCTATATCTTTCTTTGACATTGAGAGACCGCAGACTGCTATTTCACGTTGGTCAAGAGCAAGAACAAGAGCTGCCAAGGTAAATTCTTTCAACGACATATTTGTTTGGTATCATTGTTTTTTATTATTAGTTTTTTATTTTTGTTGCCAAATTTCAAATAAATTTATATGAGTACATTATTTTTATACTGTTATTTGATGTCTTAACATAGAAAACCAAGTTGCCACAACATAGAGAAAACATAAAAACTGGTCTTTTCTTGAAAACATGTTTTCCAATATTAAAGTTTTACTATTGAACGACAATAGCCAAAAAGAGTAAACAAAAATAACATTGGTAGGCTCATTAATTCAATTAATTATGATTCTACTTCTATTCTGACCTGTTAGAAATTTCTCATTTTGTACAGTTAGGAAAAGGTTTGTCTAAGGATGCAAAGGCCCGGAAGCTTGCTTTACAGCATTGGCTTGAGGCAGTACGTTCTATTCTTGAAATAAAACATCTAGATGAGGCTTCTAGTGCCCTTTTATCTTATTTTGGTTTTCTTTTTGCTTCCTCTTAATAGATTGATCCCCGGCATCGATATGGGCATAATCTTCAATTTTATTACGTCAACTGGCTCCACTGTCAAAGTAAACAGCCTTTCTTCTATTGGTAAGATTTCTTGGAATTGAGGGCTTAAATGTGAAAGATGTCTTTTCTCTTCAATAAGGAATGTGTTATTTATAGTTAAATGTTTTATAAACCTGCAGGCTTGATATTGGAGAAGGAAAAGAAACCAGCCTTGATAGGTGCCCTAGATCAAAGCTTCAACAACAATGCATAAAGTATCTTGGTCCTGTGAGTTTTATCCTCCTTCACTGTTCTTGCATGTCCATAGTCTTAAGCGAACTCACAATTTCTTCCCATTTACAGTATCGCTTCTAAATTTCATTTAGTCTAAAGCATATCATTTATTATAAGAACAAAAAAGGAAATAACTAGTTGAAATAGCAGTTTATTTATTTTATTTGAGTTGGGAAAATCAATGAGACGTTGATATTTTATAAATTGTGTACCTCTAGATTTTTCTTTTCGAATTGCCTGGCTATTGAACATCTATTTATTATTACCATTCGTTCAACGTCCAGACTGAAAGGCAGGCTTATGAGGTAGCAATCAAGGATGGGAAGTTCTTCTACAAACAAAGTGGGGAACTTCTTGATACAAAAGGACCAAAAGATGTTAAGTGGATTTTTGTTCTTAGTACATCGAAAACCTTATATGTCGCTGTGAAGAAGAAAGGAACATTTCAACATTCGAGTTTCTTGGCCGGTGGAGCCACACTATCTGCCGGAAGATTAGTTGTGGAAGATGGTGTCCTAAAGGTAGAAACAGAAACTATGCCTTGGGTTTTACGATAGAGCTTGCTGAATTGCATTCATTTTCTTTGTTGGAAGTTTTTCCACATTTTAATACAATTCCTTTCAACTTCGTAGGCAGTCTGGCCTCACAGCGGACATTATCTTCCAACAGAAGAGAACTTTCAGGAGTTCATGTCCTTCCTTAGAGAACAAAACGTAGACCTCAATGATGTAAAGGTACAAATGCTCGAGTTTTATTTCAATAATTCTGGTGAAATTGAAATTTTGCTATCGATTCAGGATATGAGTTTCTATAGTAGTATAATAGGCTTTGTGAACTCATGATAATAGCAGAGCCTTGTCTTTCCATTAATGCCCTTCTTTGCGTATGTTATACTCAGAAAAGCCCAGCTGAAGAGGAGGAAGAAGAAGCCACAATCAAAAAGTGCAACAGCAATAGTGTCCTAGATCTCCGACTTGATGCTGATTTATGTCAAGATGCCAAAGGAACAAATGTTGAAAGCATGTCACGGGAAAACACAGATTATAGGGGACAGGATTCTAGTGCTGCAGAAAATGCTGGTCTGCAAACTTCAAAATTGTCTTGTGGATTCCGCTCGAGAATTGCTAAACTTGAGATACCAAGAAGGGATGATGTGTGTGAAATTTTCAATAAGGTTGTTCCTTCACCATTTGATGTTGGTTATCAATCAGCACAGGATTCATTTTCCCCTGATGATGGTTATGAATCAGCAGAAGATTCAGTTTTGACAGAAGAAGATTTCATGTTTCCTAAGATAAATCTATTTGATGAACATCAAGAAGAAGAAGACGAAGAGCCTATCCCAAAAGAAAAAATCTTCGAAAGGATAAATTCACATAAAGGAATGAAGTCATATCAGCTTGCTAAGCAATTAAGCTCTAGATGGACTACAGGTGCTGGGCCACGGATAGGGTGCATGAGGGACTATCCTACGGAACTTCAATTCCGGGTTTTAGAGTGTGCCAACTTATCACCAAGAAAAGGAATACGATGTGCTAATTCAACCCCCTGGACTGGATCCCATTCTAGTCCAAAGGATTCAACAACAACATCCTGTCTCATTCCAAGTGATTCAACAACTTTTGAACGGACTGCATCCCGTTTTAGTCCAAAGCATTCGACACCAACATCCTCTCTCAGTCGAAATGATTCATCAACTTCTGAACGGAAGGAAACAATGTCAAGAAGTCCCCTTGGTGTAGCTCAGGAGGTAACAAATGCAGAAAGTTAGATTATATAAGATGCAAGAAAGATTATTGCTTAATTCTTCACACTGGGTAAGGCGAGTCATATAGGAAGCCTTTTACATTCTTTTCTACACAATTACTTCATACACTTTTTCTTGCCTTTTCTTTATTCATTTGTACATCAATGTGAAAATGTAAGGGTTATTTCAGGTTCATTTTTTCTGTTCCTATATTGTAAGGAATCTACTTTCAGGCATCTAATGCCAGAGTAGGTATATATGAGCCTCTTCTTGATCAGAATCAAACTTACCACATTTGTTTGTTCCTTTGCCTTTGGTAGAACAAATATAGCTCTTGTCAACTACTCTGCTATTGAAACTGTATTATTCTACCAATTAATGAGTACTGTATTATTATTATTACCTTTTGGTTTCCGTTTGCTGTTTTTTTTCAAAATGCTAGTCTCAAAGTGGATTCCACAATGTGGGATTCACAGTGGTATCAAAACGAGTTGGGTGCGTCCATCTGTTGATACGAAAATTAGATTGGCCACATGAACACAATAGTGTAATCTCCTTAATATCATAAGCAACAGATTAAGTGGATCGGACTGACCATTATATGATCGTATTGACTTGCACACACCCACTTTAACATTTTTATGATATTTTTAAGTTTTAATCTATTTAATTTAAATGCATAAATTCTTCAAGATTTATTTAAAATAAAAAAAAAAAATTCAAATATAATTTTAGTTAGAATACATATATCTGACGCTTAAATTATCTCTTTACCTTTAAATAAATGAATTACTGTTTTAACCCATGACACGTTTATTTTACATGTTAAGCCAACCATATTCAGTGTCATGACCCATTTTACACTCCCTATGGATTCCCAGCATGTTAGTAAAGGGACTATGCATAATTTCTCTTAGTGGACAGGAGAACTTTTCGTATGATTCAAAATATATGACAATATGATGTTTCTTATTTCTTTTAACTATCAAGAAGAGGATTTACACAACATTGTGTTTGTCGCTTGTTACATGCTATAAGAAATATTTATTTCCAAAGGATAATATACAGATTCAACTCTTCTCTCTCTCTCTCTCTTTGCTCAGGAAAAAATACTCAAAAAATCTTCAGCTAAATAAAAGGAAATATGACATATTCAGCATAAAAGAGGTTCCATATAAACTGATAGAACGCTGAGATTGCTTCCTGCAGAATAGAATCCAGCATATAATTATCAGGTCAGGAAACAAAAAATTCACAAGACCACAGCTAAGAGTAAGAACTCCAGATAATAATTGCAGACCACTAGTCACAACAAATTCATAATAGTACACTGACGTGCATTTCAATTTAGTGCAAATTTTCCAAAATAATTTCATGCAACAGAAGTTGACATTACCTTTGTGTAATTTGCTCGTTCCAAAACCCATGCCTGATAAAGCAAATTGTAGAGTAAATATAAATAAGATTCCATGTAAGACATGCCATTAAATCAACAAATAGGAGGCAAAGGTAAATGAGGATAAGATCTAGACAGGTCGAAGACACCACGAAATTATTGCACCACAGTACGCATGCAACTCATTCAAATCTGTATAATCCATTCAAACGTTTTTTGTCCAAAATTCCTTGCAAATAAAATGTTATCAGGAACAACCTAATATACTCATGGTTGTTATGTTTGAACATGAACAGTTAGATAAAGCCTATCGCAATTCCAATATTAGAAATGCAAAATATGCCAGTTTTGCAACTAGTGAGGCTTGCATGAAGTAAAGCTTATCAAGCCACTCATCATTGGTTGAACTTTTTGTGTCTAATATTAGATAATTAACAACTAAGAAATTTAATTTGATGAATCTACCGACTTTCGTGAATTCCTAGGCACCCAAAAATGGTACAAAGTACATATTCATAGATAAGCCTTAAATGGTGGCCATGTCTGGGAATCAGGTATGCAAAGCATGTGCATTATATATAGTAGACTGAAATGAAAAAGAGCATAAATAAATGGTGGCAGGAATCAGTTCCAGCCAAACTTCAAAATCAATTTTTACCTCAGTAAGAATCATAAAATAAAGGATCAAATCTATAAGGATGACTTTTGCCACTCAATATGCCTAAGATCTCATAAATACTGGCAGGAATCAATTTCAGCCAAATTTCCAAATGGTTACCTCAACAAGAATCAATTCCATGTTTTTGAATGTACATTGGAGAAAACACAAGAGGAAATGAATATGATCTTGTAGAATAAATAAACAAATGAAAGGATGAATAAGTGTGGTTAAATTTATATTAAAGAAAAAAAAGGTAATGAAACATGCCAACTCTTTCTTGATATATGTATAGATGAAGAAACACCCACATAAATATCGCATTATGCAAGGTACTAATCAATACAGTTATAACTTACAAAGCCCATGAAACAAACCTGGAATATCAGGCATGCTGCTAGGATTATATGTGCAGGTATCATTAGGCTACGCCTGAAAGCCTGCAAAAGATGAAAAGAGAAGAAGGTAATATTGTGTGGGATAATATAATCAAATTAAATGGATCCTCAGTTAATAATCCATGTTACTTCCAAGGTTAGCTCTATTATATAAATTGAAAAAAAAAAAAACCAAGCAAATTAAAAAGACAGCCTTCAGAGAGAAATCTTTTACCTGAGGCATGTAAATCGCCGCCCACAAGGCACCAATATAATTCAACAGCAAAAGCCCAGTACCAAGAAATGCAATGTTTCTAACTCCAAGATTTGTTGCTAGAGTTGATATTTTGTATCTGCAGTTGTTGTGTTGAATGAGAGATCAGTCACATTCACATGATTGCATCAAAATATAATGGGTATCAGGCCTCAAAGAAAATCAGTGAGGTTCAGATTGGATATATGAATCAAGAAAATAACAGTTCAAGCAAAGGAGAGCAGATCATGACAAAGTTATTGAGGAAAATTTTGAATTAAGTAGCCACTAGTGGGAAGGCTGCTTGTCACAGTTATTCATGTTTTACAACTCAGAAAGCAAACAGTATGCACATAATCACATGGAGGCAAATTCATATTAGATATTTATCAGTTTGAATAAACTTGTAAAAAGAAGAACTGATGTGCAACTTACTTGCGATCCCCCTCTACATCTGGAAGATCTTTTGTTATGGCTATAACAAGTGCAAACAATGTTACGAAGATTGTGATGAATGCCACAGGTGAGCTGCAGGCAGAAAATGAACCACAGACATGAGAAGATTTATCAATAGTTTGAGATGTTGACATAGATGAAAGACCAAACTTGATATACAGGGCAAACAAAATTCTAAGATGTTAAGGCAGACTATTTATAGCTCTTGTTCATGGTATATGTGGGGCCAGTTTCTACAATGCTATCACTTTGTACTTCATTCGTTGCTTTTGGGCTTTACCTCTTCGCGTGAGCCAGATATAGAGAGATGGAGATAGTTACATCGTTTTCCCCAGTATAACATTCAAAATATCATTTTTTTTGTTAGTGTAGTCAACGCTTGGGATTAGGAGAGATTACAGTTGACATGGAATCAAACGATAGGAGCCTCAAACTAAGGACAAATTGTAGCTTAATGACAGTAGATCCCACCAATTTATGTCAGGAGATCCCTTGACAGATTAACGATCTAAATCTTTCACAAAAGAGTGCATGAAACTTCCAAACATGCATTAAACTATGTCACAAAGCAACCGATTATCCAGTTCTATTTACGGCAAACTTGAATTCTATAGTCAAATCCTGCTGTGGAAATATCTACTCATCTTGCTAAGGAAATAGCTAGAACCCTTATGTAACCAGTGCCATGACTCCTTGTTAGGTGGGTTGGAATCAAACAGGATAAACTGAGATTTAGACTAGAGCATTAAAGGCTTGATTTTTATTTCTTAGGCAACATTCAATAGTCAAACCAACAATTTTTTTAAATCCCATATTTCATGTGTATGTTGAATTAGAATGCTTCAACTCAACACAGTACAAAGTAACGTGTGCAAAGGCAATTCACCTCCACTCAAATGGAAGTCCAAGGCCAGCTCTTGTGGCATGATATACTCCAAAGTTGAGAAGAAAACCACGCACCTGTAAAATGATTCACCTCAGAGGCACTTATAAATTGTAATATGCACAATGATAACTCAATGGACTCCACTCCCAATTAGTTATCTTTTAAAAAAAAATTAACAACAGCCATTATACCAATTCCTACAAAAGACAATTAAAGATGTATCCAAGAATAAAATAATGACCCTACTGATCCAGAAATTGTTGAAACCCAAAAATCACAAGGCCTTTCTATCTTACAAACAATGTTGTTGTCAACTTTATGAACTTCTTAACTTCTTTTTTTTTTTTCCAATTAAAGTTAATCAACAGCATTTTTAAATTAAAATTAACAAAAAAAAAAGGATTTTTTTATAGTATTCAGTATTTTGGTAACTCTATGTCTACCAATATATTCAAGCCTTTGGACAGCACAAGAAAATCTTACAATACTTGTCTTTCATGGATTCAGAAATGAGCTACTTCTTTTCAATTAATTGCAAGAACTATTATTTCTCAGAACTCAACTATATTCATTTAAGAATATTCAATCTATTCCTTTGTTATCAATTCCACAATTTTAAAATATAATAGATTCAGATAGCAATCTTATTTTTCCAAATGTTAAGCCAAATTTGCAAATTAATGTTAATTCAATCTCATTTAGTATCAAATTCAAATACCAATGGTGAACCACATATGTTTAATTCCCGAAAAACAAAAGAATAAGAAAATGGGAAGCTATACCGTAGCAATTATAAGAAAAGCCACAACAGCAAATCTCTTCATTCTAAATGGAGGAACCGAATATATGGTACCCAGGAAAAGACCGAGGCAGTAAAGCGAAGTGATGAATGGACCAAAGTTTAGTCCAACAATCAGGATTCCAGCCACTGCAAAAAATATCACCAGCAACCATGCAGTTTGAACTGAAAGATCCCCTGCAGCTATAGGTAAATAAGGTTTGTTAACCCTGCAAAATAAAGAGAAAAAGGCCAGCTAAATTGAAGAACTTTGTAGTTACATATCTGCAAAAGTTACTAACACTTGATGTGAAAAATTTTTAGATCCACCTTCTCAGATTTTTATATGCAGCCTAGAATCTAAAAAATGGTTTAGAAATGAAAGGACATAGTAAAACACCTTAATAATGGATCGTGTTAATGGGATTGTCAAAATAGTTTGAAAAGTAAAACAGGTTTTGTAAATCGGGTCCACCTGGTTCTTGAGAATCAAAGCTTGAAGTTCAAGAGTGTTTTCCCAACATAACTTATAATATTAAAAGATAACTGGTTACAAGATGGTGCTGCATACTTGTCAATTCCAATATCATAGATCTGATTGATGCCAACGATGTAACCATTCCCACATATCAGAGCAAAAAGGCCAGAGAATGCCTTCAACAGCAGTGACCACCTTATCAGATTTGGGTTTTCAATTAATGCTCTTGCCACCAAAGCACTGTCAGAAAAATAAATGATGAAAATCTTATCAAGTAAGCAGCAATGGAATAGATGCCAGTTCATCAGGAGCATACAATACTACTTACGTGGATCCAAGAGCGGTTCCACGTATCGTATGAGGCCGTAGAAATCTCCAGCATGCATCTTTGAAATCTGAGATTTTCTTTATTATTGGATCAGATCCAGCAGCTCCAACTTTACTGCATGCCTGGCAGAGTCAGTTTCACATTAATGGTGTCTCATAGGCAAGGCAAAGTATTTATCTAACAAAAATCAACTTCCACATTGTGAAGAGAAAGTAAACACCAAAAAGTTGTAAATGTACTCCTCCATATAGCAAATTGGAACGCAAGTTAATGGCGTATGCTTTATTCTGATCAGATTAATTAAATAGGTCAAACTTAATTTGCATGTTTATTGACAGCTTGACGATTTACCCAAATCATTACAAAACCAAAAGACCATCGCATAAGGTTTTCCAATATGTCAGAAGTACAAATAAGCAGCAGAATTTATCAACTACATGGAAACCAATCCATTGTGAACCATAAATTCCTTACACATCATTGCTTCAATCATCATCACCACAGATATAACACAAGCAAGAACATATTATGAGAATCTAAATTATCCTTTTCTTTGAAATTGATAAATGCAAAATTGATATAATGGCCAATTAAAATAGAGTGTATAAAGTTTCAAAACTTAAATTTTATTTTACGCATATAAACTTCAAAGCCTCTATCCATTTGTGAGTCCCATAACTCTTTTAAGTGTTTAAAGATTAATCTTTCTTCAGAAAAAAGTGGCCATGCCAATTTCATGGCACAAAATTACAGGATACACTTCACACCTACAAATTTCCCTAATTATGATATTGAAGGGTAAATGACACTTGAGGTCACTAAACTTTGAGCTTATTTCTAATTTGATTACAATTTTTTTTTTCAATTTGAAAACATTTGAGATTTTCAGCAAATTGCTCACCAGAATAGTAAACATAAACTGATATATCAAACATGCAAGCCCAAGGGAAAGTTTGTATAATTGTGCTTGAGCCTTGCGCATTTGCTTACTCAAATTATATGAGTGAGGTAGCTGTTCATATCAACATCTCCAGAGGAATTTCGCTGGAAAATTTCAAACGTGATCCAATTTCAAAACAGAAAAAAAAAAAAAAAGAACTTAAGTGTTCATTTGTATCAAATTGATGCTTTGTGGTCAAATGAGAAATAGCCTCAAAGTTTAATGACCTCCTGTGGCATTTATCCTAATATTGAATTCAATACATATATCGATAACTGATAACTAGAAAAATAAATTGCAGTCTCTTAAGCCATCCTTGATGGCCAGCTTCCTTCACTTAATTAAATTTAAAAGCAAACTATCCATTTGTAAATTGTTATTCTCTTCCGCAAGCTACATAACCCATTATAATAAATCGAAATTCCATATCAAAACTAGAACAGAAATTAAAACTAGACAATCAAAATACAAAAAAGAGTTGAAATTAAACCAGAATCAGAACATACCCAGATGGAATTACGCCTTAAACTTCTGTTCGGTGCAAGTTTTGATTGGCTATTATTTGTGTAAAATCCAGTTGAAGGAAAAATTTGAGAGCATCTGGAAAAAGAATCAGACTGTATCTTGCTTGTTAGCTTAATGGGTACCTTTTTTTGGTGGCGATGAGAAGAAGGGCTGCAATGAGAGTATATAGCTGAAATTGTAAGAGGAGACGGAGGAGAGAATGCGAGCTCCATTGAAACAGAAGACAATTAAAAGGAATTGGTGGTCAATAACGGTAAGAATGGTAGCTCACTCTTGAGTCTTGAACTACGTCACATACACAGCTTTTGGGTGTTCTATATCAGTGATGGGTAATTACCTTCGAAATGCCTCAACCTTTTTGCTTTTCTCTATTTCAGCGTTTGAAACTTTTGTTTTCATGTAAGTCTAATTTGGCTTCAAATTTTCATAAAATTTATTTGGTACACAAATTTTGATAGCTATCTGATGCCCACAGCTTTTTCAAGTTGCATTTAATTATTAGTATTTTAAATTAATTAAATAGCTGTTATTAACAGTTTTTGGTTGTGTTTATTTATAACGGTGTTCATAAAATTTGAAAGAACGAATTATATGAGAGTTACTCTTTTTAAGATTGATAGAATGCCAGAGTGAAAGAGCTAATTTTTAATCGAATAAATAATAGTATTAGAGTAAAAACTATTAAAATTATTTGAAAATATAATAAAGTTAATGTATTGAATTATTTTATTTTTATAAAAATTTTATTACCCAAATATCACAATTTTATATTTTTAAAATTATTTCAAAAAAAAAAAGAATAAAACACTAAATTCCATGGACTAAACTCTCCTAACCAAGAAGACTTAAATTAGGGGTGTTCATGAACCATCTAAACCGAACTGAATCGAATCAAATCAATCTAAAATTGTGATTTTAAAATGTTTATGGTTTGGTTTGATTTTATTAAATTAAAAATTGAGCCTTCGGTTTGATTTATAATTTTAACCTTAAAACGAACCAAACCGCTATATATATATAATATTTGAATTTTTAAATTCAATCCAATTTTTTAATGAAAATTTCCTTTGTATCGATTAATTTATATTGGATAATAAATTATGACATTAGTTTATTGGATAATAAATTAAATAATGATTTTTTATTAATTAGATAAATTATATAATTATTTTGTAAAATATTCAAAATATTAAAGATTAAAGTAAAATTAGATTAATATATATATAGCTATAATATTTTTTTATTTTTAGTAGTAGATGTAATTTAATCAAAATTTAAATTTTATATTTATAAATTACTTAATTATTATCTTATTGAATATATGTTTTTCCAACTATATAAAAAAACACATATTCAAAAATTAATTTAAAAAATTTGAATAGCTATTCAAAATTATGTGTATTTTATTGTTTAATTTTTATGAATTTATTTTTCATATTTTGGACAATGTTAATTCTTTTTCTTGTTAACTAAAGAAATGAAAAAGTTTAATTTCTTTTTTTTCAAACCGTCTACGGTTAAACCAAAATAAATCAAATTAAATCAATATTAAAGATTTAATTTAGTTTGAATTTTTTAAAAATTTGATTTGATTTCAATTTTTTTTTAAACCGCCACTTTACATTTGATTCAATTATTTTGTCTAAACCGATTCATGAACGCCCCTTCGCTTAAATAACGATAATATGTCAAGCCAACCTGGGCAAAGTTGTAAATGCACAAGTAACTCTGTCTCTCTAAAAACCCTAAGAACTCTTCAAAACTCTCTTCCGTCAAGCACACCATTTGCAAGATAATTAGCCGCTTGCGTTTGCTTCTCTTTCCTCTCCTCTTCCTTCAGGTGCGTCTGTATTCCTCCTTCTCGGCCTTCCTTCTGTTCATGCAATGTGATTTCGCTATTTTTCGATTGTTTCTTTGCATATATAATTTTCATAGTCGTTGACTATTGTGGATCTGATAATAGTTCAATACTTCTTGTAATACTTAATGTTGCTTTAATTAGTTGTTTTAGGGTTTTTGTTTGGTTCGCAGAAAGAGTTGGAAGAAAGGGAGTGGACAATTGATGGAATTTAGCTTTATTTAGCTTGTAAAACTGGTTTATATGATGTTTGTTTGTTGGGCTGCTTTTTTTTTATAATTGTTGAGCTGCTGGAAATTAAGTATTTTGGAGCATCGGATTTGATTGTTAGTACAGGGTAATACATACTTAGTTTTGCAACCTTTAACATTATGTTGAGGTGTTATATCTTCATTACTTCTACAAGATTAGATGCCCAGTTCTACGTTTTCCTTAGTTGTTCATTAGTGTATATATATATTTTTAAAAATTGAAGTCATTACCTTATTTTTACTATTTTAGCTAAAGAGGGATTGAAATTCTCTTAGCTGTTCATTTGGTTTCTTGCAGAATGGATTCACAGATTAAGCATGCCGTGGTTGTGAAAGTTATGGGTAGGACTGGATCTAGAGGTCAGGTGACTCAAGTTAGAGTCAAGTTTCTCGACGATCAGAATCGATTTATCATGAGGAATGTTAAGGGACCTGTTAGAGAAGGAGATGTGCTTACCCTTCTCGAATCTGAAAGGGAAGCTAGGAGACTCCGTTAATGGTTGCATCTTTGCGTTTGTTTTGGTGATACTAGCAAGACGTTTTGTTATGTTAGCTAGTGTAATTGGTAATGCCGTCATGGGCTTTTGTTATCTGGTTTTACATTTATTTCAAGACTTCAACTTTTGATTTATGTGTTATCTAAGGAATGCTTGAAATTTTGAAGTATGTAAAGACCTTAAAGATTTGTTTGCATTCTGGTTTGTGTTTATTGGAGTTGAGAATCTCAACTGTTGCTAATCTTTTCCATCTTTTAACCCTTCATGTCTATGTAACTATAATGTCATTTTAGTTATTGACTGAAGCAAGAGATGCCAGAATGGATTTTACTCATTGCTTATAATTTTGTTTGTGATGCAAAATTGTGCTAGTAGCCTAACTATTTCCTCCTTAGTGGAGGGTTGAGGCCAGCAAGTTATACACGTTTGCGTTTGGGAAATTTAAAGACAATTAGTGTGGAAGTCTTGAATTGGAAAATTCGATGCTGATTTTGCTTTTAGTGAAGTAAAATTTTATTTTGTTGGACAGAATAAAATCTTTTTCTAATGGCTAAGAGGGGAGAGTGAGAATGAGTTTATTAAGAGTAACTTCCATTTGATTTTGCTATTGTTATCACTATTATTAGGGGGATGAGAGTCTTAATACTGATTTGACTATGAAGTTTGGTGTCTACTGATTGTATTTTACTGCTTTTCTTTTCTGAATATTTGAGGAGCAGAGCTTCTGCCAATGGTGAGTTTCAAAATCTAGAAAAATCTGATAAAAACCCGTTAAGCCTAATGAGTAGTTTCAGTTAGTCGTATTGTTCGGCAGACTCACTCAAGTGAGAACAGAGATAATGAATTTCACATCTCAAACCTAGAACTTCACATCAAAATTTTCTTATTGAACATATTTTTTTCCATTTAAAATAAAACTAGTTGATTTATAGCAGATAAGATTATAATTCTTATTTGTTATGGTGATCAAATCATGAGCAAATCTTACGTTCAAACATTGCATTGTACTCTTCTGCAAATTGTTTTAATTGACTAACAACATTTTTAAGTACCTTCAGCTTTACCACCTTCGCATCCAAGACACATGCCAATCAGTAGTTGTTAGCGACAAAACATAGCGACATACATAGAGATAGTTATCCATGGTTGATCAGTTCATTTTGAAAGTACCAAATCACCTCAATAGAACAGCATCATGTCTCTCCCATTGCTCCTTTGGATTAAATGAATAGCAGCAAAATGAATGCAAGCGTACTTCTAGCTCTAAATCTTCATTTCACAAATGGAACCCCAGAGGGTGTTCTCTGAGCATATTCCACGTATTCAGACCCAAAAAAATGCCTCAAGAAATACTCTTCGTATGGTATCCGCTCTGAAAAGAAGCGCCAGACAACAACAGCGAATCCAATTGTCGATATGGGATTACACAACATTATTTGAGTTCCAACTGACCAAATGAAGAAACCACAATATCCTGGATGACGAACAAATCTATAGATTCCATGTGTAATCAGCTTGTGATGCTCCTCGTGATGAACCTTGATAAGATGTGTGAAGGATCGCCCAGCTGTTATAATTGCTAATTTCCGAATGAGTTCCCCAATTATCACCATAGCAAGACCCAAGCTACTTACCCGCCAATATTCCTTCAACCCAGGGAATAAAGAAATCTCAATAAAGTATTCTAGCAGTGAAAATATCATTGCCAGAAGATAATTCTTGCTGATGAGAAGCGAACTAAGAGTAACATTTGATTTTCCATGAAAGGCAATGGCTAGTACGTATTCCGACACATGAAAGGAGATAATGGCCAAAAACATCTGAGATAACTGTCTGTAAGCTGTGTAACTGAAGATCTCTGTCATTTTGCCAAATTAGGTGAGTTAACCTCACTTTCTGATGTATTGAAAACAGATCTACGGTGCTATGCTATCTTAGAGAACGACTAGGATGAAGAAACTTCAGACCTGAAAAAGATGTAGAGCTATATGGCATTAGCACTGAGACTTCAGTTTTGATATCACCCAAAAAGTACTTAAAAAATGACATCCTCAAAAATGAAATCTTCTGCAAAAGAGAGAAAAATCAAACTAGGGTTTAGGAATTGAGCATAAATACTCAGAGATGGATGCCTCTGCTTGGATACATGAAGATTTTAGATAACATCCAAAAAAGTTATATCATCGAATTCAACAGCATAAAACGCAAATCACATGCTTCTCTTCTCCGACATGGTATAAGCAATGAATAAGATTAATGGAACAAAAGTCATGTAGCCATCTTGGAAAGGATCCATTTATCTCTCTACATAAAACAACTCCAAAGTACTGAAAATAACAAGGCAAACGTTACTAATATAGCTTTTCCACATAATTATGCGTTTAACTCGGATGATCACGAAAATACAGAGAAACAGAAAAATTTCAAAAGAATCATAAAATTGGAGACTTGACTTGCACATTTTTAATAGCAATAATGGGAATAGATCAGCAATGAAGCATTCAAGTACAAAATATAACTGAAACAGTAGAAGGCCAAATTCAAGTTCAATAAAAGAAGGTACTGCTCCTGCAAATCTAATCCCATAAACTGTTTTAGTGTTTTTCTTCTATTATCTATTTAGGTACGGTTTCTTTATATTTAACTTTATAAATTTTTCCTGTTTTGTTCCTTTGGCACCAATTGTAAGCTCACCACCTAACTGTGATTTGTAGACTTTTATGCACAATAGGAATGTAGAGAGGCAGAAAAAAAAAAAGAAAAAGAAATTTTTGAATAATTAAAGCATTAGTTTTTCTCTTTATCAAATTTCTGAAATATAAATGGTTTTTTTTCAGGTATTGGCAGATTTTATTAGATTCAACTCCATGGCTTTATTCTCATAACTTGTCTAACCAAACACACTGAAGGTCTCAAAATTAACAACATTCAAGCACTCATAGGCATCAAATGGACTTTGAATTCAGTGTAAAAATTACCAAGTAAATAAACTAGCGTTTAAGCATAAAATCAAACACTTTGTAGGCAAAACGAAAATCACGAACTTCTTTAAATCATGCACAAACAAATTAAATAACTTAAACGGAAAATTTAGATCCTCGACTAACCTCCTCGAAACTCCAAAAAGCAGGAATCCCCAGAAATTTTCAGCAGCTAAAAACCTTAACTTGGACAAAATAGTAGCAAACTTGACAGAAATCTCCAAAACCATTTGAGAATTCAGTCAAATTTGGTAGGCATACCAGAAAGTGGATGGCTTTGTATAAAGAGAATGCTCGAAGATGGAGAAGAGAGATCAATCTTCAAGATGGAGATGGCGACACTACCTTTTGAAATTCGTGCCTGTTACTTCCAAGTTCAGTATTTCTTTTCTCAGCGATTTTTTAATTCCCTTATTATTAACTGGCATCATTTTTGATAATAATAAAAAAAAAATTGAATGAAAATTATGCCGCTGAAACCGCTTTTACTAAAGTGAAATTCTTATGTAATAAAAGACATGCTAAATTCATAAATTAAATGATTTATTCATATCCTTAAAGAAAAGACAATTTCTTCATTTCGTTAAAAGTTATATAAAATCAATTAATATGTTATTAATTTTTTAATATTATAAATAATTATAAATTTAATTTATTCTTAAATAATTTATTTTATAATTAATATAAAAATAATTGTCCATATTATTGAAACCTATAAAGTCATATATTTAATTCAATTTAACTTAATAAATAAACAATGGTAAATTTGATTTATCTATTTATCTATATATAAATATATAAAACTTGAGTCATAAAACATATATGGGATAGAGTATTAAATTATTTAAGTGATAATGTTAATTTATTGAATAAGAAATAATTTTATATTTTAAAAAATATTTTTAATATAATTAATAGATAATTTAATTAATATTATTAATAATATTTTTAAATTTTAAATAATTAATAAAATTAATAATATTATTAGCATTGTGAAAAAGATTTTACTTTCTTTTTTAAACTAATTTTTTAGAAAATGCATTGCCCGTAGATATCCGTTATTTGTACTCGTTATATAATTTTATTTATTTATTTCTTTATTATATGTATCAATTATACTGAAATTGATATTATATTTATAAAATAAATTAAAAGACATTACAAAACTATTTATAGATATTATATATTTAATTAAAAATATTACAACAATCAATTACTAATATTATATAAAATATTTGAAATAAATATCATTCTTATTTGTTAATAGTTTTAATATTTTTAATATCATCACAAGTGTAACATCATATATTTATTGAGGTTTAAATCTAATCTCTCATAAACATTAGAATAAGAAGCATTGACTACTTTATCACGTCCATTAGTTACATGATAAGTTTTTTCGACCTTTAAAGAATTTTTGAAATATTTTATTACTTCATTAAACATAGTAGCTAAAATTTAAATTTTCTATAAAAAAATTAATAAAATAAAATAAAATCTGATTTTTTTCATGAAATTAATAATTAAATAAAATATTTACCTTAAAATTCAGAAACAACACATTTCTTATCTATCAAGTGTTGGTTGATAATTGATAAGATTTTACTAGGTTAGTTTTAAGTACTAATATTTTGAGACTTCATTCTTTCTTTTCTACTTCAAGAGTGTCGATTGAATCATTCTATATAACTTATGGAATAAAAAATTAAAATAAGTTACCTTGTTTCATAAATGAAAATAAATAAAATAAAGCATGACGAAGTAAAAAAAATATTTTATTGATTATATAACGATAGCTAAAAAAATATATTTAATCATATTGTGTAAAAATAATAATACGAAAAATATAATAATAAGAATTATTAAATTCAATTTCATAGTAAGTTCTAATTTCTCCAACTTCTGTAAAAGACAATGTTGAGATTATTTGATTGAAGGATTATATATTATGTGATTCTTGTGCATGACTGATAGTATAATTGTTTATTTATGATTTATTGTATCATAACACAGAGCATTAAGAAGTCTGAGTGTCTCCTAGAACTCGAGCCAGCAGATAGGAGGACTTAGGTCTATCTTGGTCTCATAAGACGGAAAGAAAAATTTTTGTGTGTATTTTTTAATTTATAACTTTAAAATTAAATAAAAATATATAATGATACTAAATTATAACAAATATAAATAACAACCATTCTATTAATTTATAAATAGACATAGTTAATAGTTACCACAAGAAAAAAAATGATCGCAAACTTAATAATTTTAATTTAAAATAGGAAAAATAACAAATTATTGATAGTGAAAAATAATCAAAACTAAACATCTATATATAGTGATACAACAAAATAAATTCATAATTAGATTCGTATTAAAGAATAAATTTTTAATTAAAATAGGATTAGATTAAAATTATAATAATAATAATTAGAGTAGAAAAATAAACACAATGTGGTTCCAACTTAGCTATTAAGACTAAATTGTCCTTAATAATATTGTTTATCAATTAGAATACGTAAGGCGTTTTGGAGACCAAATGTTCTTCATATTCGTACTTATATATATATATATTATAGATATAAATATAAATAATTCACAATTTTATTAATATTTATTCTCTTCATTTCATCCTTTTACTTTCATATTTTACAGAATCTATGCAGATACCTATTTAAATATAAATGAAATCATAAAAAAAAAATCACATCGTATTTTTAACAAAAATAAATAAATTCTTTACAAATAATATAAAATTATTTTTATTGCATTTTATAGATGTGAACTTGATTTGTAGTGATGATGATGAAATTATAAAATGTATTCAGTTTTGATGATCAACTAATATATGATTTGGTATTTTGTAAATTATTTCATAATTATTAGCGTATTTGATCCATATAAAAGAATTTATTTATTGTTATTACAATTAAATATTTATTTTTGTTCAATACATCTACAATGCCACCAAAATCATAAAATTCTCCTTTTCACAGTACTTTTTATTATGACATTAAAACTAAAATTCATTTTTAATGTCATTACGTGTAAAATAGAGAAATATTTTATGATAAATTAATATGTATGAAGAAAAATGACAATATTTCTCGATTTATTTTAAAAAAATTTTGATGAATTTTTTAAAATTTTTTTTAATATTTATTAAATTTATGCCCAGATTTTAGATTATTTACTCAAACTAAATTCAATAATAATCGATATTTATAAAAATTATTTTAAAAATCTATTAAGATGTTTATAGCATAAAAGAAATTTCAAGCTTAATTATAAATTTAATTTATGTATGTATATGTCAATATATTGATCACCTTGTGGAAAGAAGTTATTTTTTATTTTATTTTTTTAGAAAATTAGTGAATATAATACATTTGATATTTAGATTTTTGAAAATGATTATTTATTATAAGAATAGTAATTTTATTTTTAAACATCATATAATATTCACAAACAAAATGTAGGAATATGACTAGTTTTTAAATGAACATAAAGCCAAGTTATTGATATTGTAAAGTTAAAACTGAAATATTGCAGTAATTTCCATTCATAAATTAAAAATTCAATATAATATCATGAATATATAAAATAAAATTTTTATCATAAAATAATACCATAACATTTCAATTCTTCTCTTGAGTTAATGTTTGACATCCAACTAAGTTTTCAAAATTCATCGACAAGACAACCTGAAAACATTGAAACAAATGCAAAATATATATACTATTCTTATACCTACGAATACATGTATTTTTATTAATAATACGCAAAAAAAAAAAAAAAAAAAAAAAAAAACTTACTTGAACTTTAGTAGTGTTTGAAGCTTTGGATTTGGATTTGAACTTATTTTATTTTGGGGCAACCTTACAAATGTAAAAAATAAGATTTCACATTAAATAAAAAAAGTCAGATATTGAGGTAAATTTTAAATATTTTAATTATTTTTTTAATATTTTGAAATATTGAAGGAAAATTAATCTTTTAATTGAATTTTAGACGGGCACCAAAGCCCTTCAGAAAAATTGTAGAATAATATGGAATTGTGAAACTCCAATTTTGATAATTAATGAAAGAAAGACGCTTATATAAACATAATCTTTTTCGGTCGTTTTGTAAATTTTTCATATTTATATTTAATTTATTTATGATTTAATTAATTTTTTAATGATAGAAAAATTATTTTTTCTTTAAAATATTGCATATGTAAAATAATAAAATTCTACGCCTATTAATTAATAAAACAGTTATAGATTTTTATATATCAACTAATTTAATTAATGTCCAAATCTGCTGTAAATGAGTGTGTATTTTTAGTTGAATGCCCGTGAAAATTCGCCTCCTCCTGTCCCCAAGTATTGCTATTGATTGATCGATTCGCATCGTGTTGGACTCTTGCAAAGTGGTCGACACAACAGCAAAGAGGACAAAGCCCAGGCCCATTAAATAGATGGGCTTACTATTACAGCATAGACCCTAACATACCGAAGAAATTCTCAACAAAACCCTTAACCCTAAGTTGCATCACTATAAATTAGGGTTTCTTCGTAGAACAATTTCCCTAATACCAGTGCTGGTTGCAGAGCCGCTTCCATTCCTTTTCAGTCGCTCCTCCCTCTCTTCAGCCTGTCGATTTATAGGTTCTAACTCTAAATCTTTCTACTCCATATCATTTTTTTTTTTTAATTCTAAATCGCACTAAAATGTCAATTTCTCTCTCTCTCGCTCTGCTTTGTTGTTCACTGCTCTCTGTTATTTTTACAGGTAAGCAATGGCGACAGCTGTAGTAGCACCGCCGCCGGCAACCCCAGAACCTACACAGCCTTACACTGAAGTGAAGCTCTTTAATCGATGGACTTTTGAGGAAGTTCAGGTTTTTAATCGCTCCTTGTTATGGATTTGAGGTTCATATATCACGATGTTTGATTTTTATATGTTATTTGTATGTCTAGATCTGTGCTTTTATGGTGTTGTATATTATTATATTTGTATTGTTTTGATTTCGTTTTCCGGGTTTTGCTTTTATTTAATTAATTTTATCCATTGACTGTTTTATGTTCTCTGGTACTTAGTTTGGTGAATATAGTTATTTCATTTTAAGAATGAATCTAATTTTGCTCTAGTTGAGTTGATTGTGGTTTAGAAAACGATCCTTAGGTTTTTCTTGTGGTTAGTATAAAATTAGTTTTGAAAGGATGAATAAAATAGTTTTTCGATTTAAGTAAAATTTCGTGGTTAAAGAATATACATTCCTGTAGAAGTAGTATTATTACTGTTCCCTTCAGCTTTATTTTATTCATAACCTAGCTCTTGATGCGTTTTATTGTGATTGGTATTTGATATGTTGTGAAAACCTTGTTCTATTTTTGAAAGTTGATTCTTGTTGTACATGCATATAATTCTTCTCGGCGTGTACTTGATAGTTATTGCTTGCATTGACTATTCCTCAATTTTGAGTTACTCCAATTTTTTAATCTATTTTAGTTTTATATCTGAATTTACTCTTAATATTAATACTTCGACATAAAATTTCTTGCTTTTTTCGGTTTTTGCAATTAAGCTTTTCACACTTGATGGTTTTTAGATTAATAATTAAGTATGGTTTAATAGGAAAGTCTTTAGTTCACTGGAGTGAGTTTCTGTTGTAGTTCCATGGTTACTCTATTCTCTCATTGGTTCTGTGCACTATGCTCAAATCTTATTTGAAAATTTATCTTAGGATTAAAATTCTGCAAGAATTTTCAGAATGTTATAATTGTATGCATTGACAATTTTGTTATTTGTTAGGTTAACGACATTTCTTTGTGCGACTACATTGGTGTGCAACCAGCGAAGCATGCCACCTATGTTCCACACACTGCTGGAAGGTACTCCGTCAAGCGTTTCAGGAAGGCTCAGTGCCCAATTGTTGAGAGGCTTACAAATTCATTGATGATGCATGGTAGAAACAATGGAAAGAAATTGATGGCAGTCAGGATTGTGAAACATGCTATGGAGATCATCCATCTTCTGACTGATCAAAACCCAATCCAAGTTATTGTTGATGCTGTGATTAACAGGTGTGATTTGCGAATTCTTCTTTTCTACACATGCTGTGTCTTTCATTTACCTATTCTTGTTTTTGAAGACAATTATGTTGAATAGATTCACATATAAAAAGGTTTTCTTGGTTAATTTTTTTTTTTTATTACTACAGTGGCCCAAGGGAAGATGCCACTCGTATTGGTTCTGCTGGTGTTGTCAGGCGTCAGGCTGTTGATATTTCACCTTTGAGGCGTGTAAACCAAGCTATTTATCTGCTTACAACTGGCGCTCGGGAAGCTGCTTTTAGAAATATCAAGACAATTGCAGAATGTTTGGCAGATGAGCTTATAAATGCAGCAAAGGGCTCCTCCAACAGGTTTGGTTTTCAGTCTTTGTTTTTCATTCTTTTGCTTTCTGAATAGTTATGTGGCTTTGTTGTTTAGTAATGGTTATGATCCTTGTTCTTTCAGCTATGCTATCAAGAAGAAGGATGAGATTGAAAGAGTTGCTAAGGCCAACCGTTAAGAGATCAATACTGTATGGCAGAGGAAGAATTTTGTCTCTCTTCAGAATTTTTTTAGCGTTATGTTTTAAAGATCTGAACATACTTATGTTGCTCGGTTGGTTGTTATTTGTGTCAAAGATTTGCTTTCTTGTTTAGTTTGCAGTTTTATGATATTATTAAGAATACATTATTGACCTAAATTTCGTAAGTTCTTGGTGTTTGGTGTCTAAACTTGTCGAAATTATTTGTTTTGTTGTCTGATTGGAGAAGTTTTGTAAATAAGTGTTTAAACCTTTTATGGCCTGCGTAAACAGTTGTAAGTGACACTAGGATGGTTGGGACCCATGAAACAGCAGTAAATATGCTGAGTAAGTTGAAAACAGAATTGCCACTAGGATGGTTGGGGCCCACGAAATAATAGTAAATATGCCGAGTAGGTTGAAAATGAGGGAGTCACGTGGACTCCAATACACAACGTATGATTTGGGAGTCTGGATTTATTAACTTGCCGTCTCCTTCAAGTTGTCGAATCTAGCTATTGCATTTCTTCAACTTCAAGAACGTTATCCAAAAGCACATTTGATGTCTTCTCCTTCTATCTTAGGATTGTTATACATTGAAGGCTTTCTACAAATATTATTTTTCTGAAGTTGATGGCGATCTCTATGTAAGGTAACATTTGAAAAATTGGCTCCCATATATTTAGTTTTAGATCTAAGATAAGCAAATAAAACTACCCGCACTTTGTTGCGGGTTTCCTATTTAATTTATTTTTTTAATTAAAATTAATTTGTTGATATAATTATTAATTGTATAATATAGTTGTCATTTATCGTTTACTCAAATTCTTATATATTTGTTGATATAAATTCAATTTTAGTGTATTTTATTTTCATTTATCAAATTCAATCAATTTTATAGAATTTTTGCTTTCTTTGTACAATTATCTAATGAAAGATTTTATTTACACTTATTATGTTTATTCATTTTTATAATTAAATGGATATTATGAAATATCTAATCTCTAATATAGGGCTATACATATGGATGGATGTTAAATTTCAGTTGGGGGATGTCATGTTGATAGATAGTTTCTGATCTCATCTGCTGCTTTTTTTCAGGGATCAGTTCTATCCTTTTCAGATGCAGATGAATAAGCGCAAGGCAAGAAAGACCCAATTTTATTTATCAATTGAATATTTAATAATAAAATGAAATGCTTATGATTTAATGATTGAAGAGTTGAATTCAAAAGATTATTAATTATTAATTTCAAATTTTCTGATTATGTATTATTTTTAGTTGATTTAAAGCAAATTTTAATTATTTGTTTTTGAGTTGATTCTCTAACTGTGTTTTTTATGCTTCTGATTATGATTGAAGAATTGTAAATCAATGTGAGCACGGCGAATTGTCTATAGCTTAAAATATACAGTCAGCCAGTGTCCCTGGTTCATATTATATTTGTTCGGTCGGGTTTAATTGGGTTTCGATCCGACTTGAAAATAGTCCTACTCGACCTGCACAATTAATGGAGAATCAATCAATGTAACTTGGTCGTCAAATCTATACTGATTGGGTTGGTTTACTCACATGCACATGCCACCAAGTAAAGCTACGCTTTTCAATCCAAAATAACACTTTCCATAAAGCAAAGCTCCAAACCCCAGTAAACTATGCTTGAATAGAAGAGAATTTGAAGGAGAGTTGAAAAGTTAGCGTTTTGATACTCTTTCAAAGCAGAAAGGTAAAAGCGAGTTTAAGCAAACAGTTCAGCGGGATAAGAGGCAGCACACGCCTCTCTCTCCGGTCTTTGACAAAGGATGTGTGGTGGATGCGCGAAACAAAACCGTAAGCCATATATGCAAAAGGAGAGGAAGAGATGGATGGTGCAGCACTAGCAAAATGTAAGATACGAGAGGGATGTTTTAATTGATTTAAAAGGGTGCATGAAACATGTTTCACCTGGAAAAGTCCCAGTTATAAAGAATCCACCTCGTTTTATATAAAATCATTCAAAATCGCAAATTGAATATTCCAATTTTGTCGGTTTTTATGGTGTAGTGCGGGTGAGTAACTAACTATATAAATCTATGCAAAGATCTGTTTGAAAATGTTCTTGAATGCTCTTAGAACCACTGAGATAAACGAGTTTTAAATGCTTTTCCTTTTCCTTCACTCCCTTCTACACTTATAAATCATGAACTGAACAGCCATAAAAGTTTGTACCATACTTATAACTTCTACTATCATCGTACAGACCTAGAGTCCTTTCCAGTCGATTCGTTCCTAGAAGCTAGCAGATGTCTGGAAACTCTCACTCTAGATGGTGGGAAGAAAGAAAATAAAAAAATTGCTGCAGGTATAGTAAGCAAAATCTATCACTATATAAGCTTTTCAGATTAGCATTCAACATTTTTCCTCTCCACTATCATCCCCATCTGGCTCCGGGAACTCAGGTGTGTTGCCATTCTCAAATCATCACCCACACATTTCTTATCATAGATATGATTCAACAATCTCTCCTGAATATCTATCAGGAATAATACCATTATCCACAAGTAATTTTATGAATTCTTCCACTTTCTCAAACTCTCCCTCCCCATTCAAGTACTCAAAACAGGAAGTCAAACTCTCACTGCTTGTCTTCCACTCGGGTCCCGAAACCACTATTGCTTTCTTCATCATTTCCACAGCTTTTGGAGTTTCATCATCCCGAAGATACGTTGTTGCCAAATAATACCATGTATATGCATCAGGTTTCCATCCTTTTGATAGTACCTTGTCAACAAGGGCTTCAGCACTCTCCACAAGACCTTTTCTCGAATAAGCACCAATCAAGACATTTGCAACTCGGATATCATGTACTAGATTCTGGGATTCCCACTCCTCAAAAATCTTTTCCACACTTTCAATGTCATCAAACTTCAATACAGAGCATATGGTTAAAAGATATCCCTTATTGTAAACCTTTTCTTTCTCCTTGTGAGGTTCCCAGATTCTTAAAGCTTCATCTTTTTTCCCTACTGCTGCATATTGTGAGATAAGCAATTCATATACCGCACTTCTTCTTTTGCTAGTAGCAATAAGACTTTCGGATTTCTTCATCATTTCTAAAGCCTTGTCCACAAGCCCTGCTTTTGTATACCCAGTTGCCACAGCAGAATAAGAACAGCAGTCAGAAAGCAATCTTGGTACCAGATTCCATCCATGTAATAATCTTTTCCATTCCCTCTATGTCAGAAACAGCTGCATAGGCACTTAGTTATATGGCAATTGCGAATTTATCACAAGCAATGCCATATTATTCCATTTCATCCACCAACATGTGAAGTTTCTCAAAGTTTCCAGTCTGATAATAAAGATTAACCATGGTAGTGTAAGTCAATAACATCCTAGCAACAAAACCCAAATGCAGTTCAAATATTTTGGAACTGGATTATTTAAATATTTAGAAAAATAAATTATTTAAATATCTAAATTTAGAAATCTTATAAATATTTTGGAACATTTAAAAAATAAATAACAAGTAAACAAAATGTGACGGAGAGAGTATTATGCTAAGTTACTCGAGCCTCAAGCTAAAAATTTTTTGAATTGAATTCGAATCTCAAGTCGAGTTCAAATCACACTCGAATCGAGCTCGTGTTGAGTTTCAATCCGAGCTTGAGCCAGGCAAATTCACATCTAGTTCAGTTTATTTACACCCCCGCTAATGATTAATGTTGAGAGATCAAATACAATGCTTTTAATGCTCTAACGTTTTTCCTGCATACCCACCTCCTTTTTTTCTCACTAAAGAAACTTTCAGAGTCGCATTCAATGTTTTTCCTCTAATATGAAAACACCAACATCCCCATCTGGCTCCCAGAACTCATGTGCGCTGCCAGAGTTCTTAGCTTTTATATGATTCAACAATCCCTCCTTCATATCTAAAGAAATTATACTATTATCCAGAAGTAATTTTATGAACTCTTCCACTTTCTCAAAATTTCCCTCCCCCTTCAAGTTCTCCAAACAGGAAGCCAAACTCTCTTTGCTTGGCATCCGGTCAGGCTGCAAAGCCACTTTTGCTTTCTTCATTGTTTCCACAGCTTTTGCAGTTTGATCATTCTGAAAATACCCTGTTGCCAGATGACACAATATTGATGCATTAGTTTTTCCTCCTTTTGATACTACCCTGTCGATAAGATTTTCAGCCCTCTCCAAAAGACCTTTTCTGGAATAAGCATCAATCAAGCAGTTTGGAATTTGGGCATCATAAAATAGATTCTGAGATTCCCACTCCTCAAAAATCTTTTCTGCACTTTCAGTGTCATCAAACTTCAATAGAGAGGTTATGATTCTCATATATCCCTTGTTGTAAACCTTCTCTTTCTTCTTGTAAAGTTCCCAGATTCTTAAAACTTCATCTTTCTTCCCTAGTGTTGCATACTGTGTGATAAGAGAATCATATGCTCTACTTCTTCTTTTGCTAGCAATAAGTCTCTCCGATTTCTTCAGCATTTCTAAAGCCTTATCCGCAAGCCCTGCTTTTGCATACCCAGTTGCCGCAGCAGAATAAGTTATCCAATCCAAAACAATCTTCCTATCAGATTCCATCTTTGTAATAATCTTTTCCATTCCTTCTATGTCAGAAACAGCTGCATAGGCAGTTATTTGTAAGCTGATTGTGATTTTATCATAAACAATGCCATTTTCTTCCATCTCATGCACCAAAGAGTCAAGTTTCTCAAAATTTCCAGTCCGGTGGTAAAGATTAAGCATTTCATTGTAAGTTCGAGTCAAGAACCTCCTATCAAAACCCAAATCCCTCACCTTTTGCATCACTGCCTCCGCTTTTTCAACATATTTTGCAGAAGCATAACAATGGAGGAGTGCACCATAAACCTCAGCAACTTTGAGTTTTTGTGGAACATTATTAAAATACTTCTCAGCTTCTTCTATCCCACGAACTTTTAACATCAAGTCCAGACGGAGGGCAATGTCAGGCGAATAAAGTGCGAAGTATCTTTTATCAGTCATCCACATCAAAATCTGGAGCATAATAATGAGATATACATACACAAATCAAAAGCTTGCATTAAGAACCAAAGAAAATTGCAGTTAAGAAAATATCAGACATATTATACGCTAAAAATCAGCACCAAACAAAAACAAAAACAATAAAAATGAAAATACATGAAAAATGAAATGTGTAAAATATGTTCTCACTGACCAAAAATCAAAGGTTGAGATTAATTTTCATATACCATTTTTTCCTATAAATATGGTCTTTGGACATTGCATTTTGCATCAGGCTGAAGAGAAAAAGAATATAGAGTGAGGCGTCTATAGTATTGAGTGAAGAAGAGAAAAATATATGTTATGTGTAGCAAAATTTGTGAGTGGGAGAGAAGAATTACAATTAAAAGTGAATTTGTAAAATAATAGTTTTGTTCTAATAAATACAAAGCTGCAATCTGATTTTTCATTTATGAAAGTAATTTTAAATTGAGTGCAATTTCTTTTTCTCCTTCCGAAACTTAACATTATAAATTTAATAGACTGAAAATTATTCTCATCATGCTTCACATTTTTCCCTTGTGCAAATTCCATTATCCCTTGTTTGGTATAAATAAATTCTGTAAATTTTTCTGCAATTCACTTCGAAAAAGGAAAACTCTTCATGATCCTTTCGTTAAAGAACAACAATTTCGTAGAAATCAGCACGCTATTAATCTGAAAACACAAAATTGAAAGTATAAACAAGAAAAAAAAAATATCTTCACACCTCAACATTCTTTCATCAAAATATCAATTAAGAGAAACCTAAAAAGAGAGAGAGATTTTCTTTCACACGATCCAAATTAAATCAAACCAATAAATTGTGCAGTATGTTATTATAAAAATCTGCAATGATTCGGCAGCAACATACACAATAATCTGTACAACTATAGAATTTAGCACCTCAAGAGCATGAGAGTAACGCTTGTAATACCGGAGTTCCCTGATGGCGCCAATGAGTTGATTTCTATTTACAGATCGTCCTTCTTCGATCCATTGATCAAGTATTGGAACAATTGAGACCTTCTGATCACCGATAGGCGAAATCCGGCGGTAGAGCTGGCCAAGATCGTGTCCTCCCGGTCCTCTAAATTTTCGAGCAGTGGTGGGTTTTGTCGAGTAAAACGAAGAACCCAATACATCACGAGAACCCAAATGAAACACAGTGTACAATACACTGCTCAATCTACCAAATTTCATCTCTTTAAACAATGTCATCAACAAAATTTCATGCTAGGAGAAAAAGGAGGGGTAAGAGAGTAGCTTGAAAAAGGAGGTGTTTACTTACTGTCAAGGGTTTAAAGAGGGGAGGGATAACGGGCCTCCAAATTTTGCCTCCGCTCGAATTCTGTCTTGTTGTATTCTGGTTCGGGTTAAGTGGGTTGGCCGGTTTATGTTAAATCAAACCAAAATGTTTGATCTGACAAATGATGAAATCAAACCAAAAGGTAATAATTTATCATTAAAAATTATTTTCTTTGCAAAAAATTTTAACCTATTTTTAGAAAATATTTTCCTTGAAAAATATTTTTTAAATGACTTATTTTTCATTGTTTGATCGTAATATTAAAAATTAGTTAAAAATATTAAATATTTAATTTTAAAGATTGTAATAACATGTATTAAATTTCATATTTAAAAAAATTTATCGCTAAATATGAGAAAAAATGTACAAAATATAAATTATATAAGTCACCCGTGGTAGTGATAGGTTGCGGTGAACAATGACTAATGATAGTGGCTATCAATGAGTAATAGTAAAAAAATATATATTTATAAAATTATAATAAATTTGTTAAATTCTGAAAAATGTTTTTCCTGAAAATTAAAAGTCATATTATTTTATAATGACAGTTTTCTTTACCATGAAAATTGAAAATTATTTTTCTTAAAAACGACTTAATTTTCTTTTAACCAGAAAAATATTTTCTGTTAGAGTTATTTTTTTAAATGTCCAAAATGACGAAAAATTGTAGAAAATATTTCCCTGCAAATTATTTTACGAAAATAAACAGAAACTTGTTTATTAGTGGTATCATTTAGGCTATTTGGAACTGAAGTTATTGGCATGTGAAATGCTTAATATGGCTTAGCCAAGCAAGCGAATTGGTTAAAGCCTAAAAAATGTGGAGTGAATCTACTGTTACAAAGGTCAAGGTCAGAAAAGTTCACAAGAGACCGTTCTTAAAGTGGTGATTAATGGCCACTTACACCAGCACATTTCATTATATGCTGCTACTGATACATCTAGTTCAGAATAGGATTAAAGTTCTTTTCTGCACTTTTCTTTTTGCTATCACTACATAAACTTCTCAGATTCGCATTCAACATTTTTCCTCTGATATGATGTACTTTCCTCTTGATCCAAAAATACATCTTTCAATACACTGAGTATATCTGAGTTGGACTTCTTAGCTTCCATGTGATTCAACAATCTCTCCTGAATATCTTTAGAAATAATACCGTTATCCACAAGTACTGTTGTGAATTCTTTCACTTTCTCAAAATCTCCCTCCCCTTTCAAGTACTCCAAACAGGAGGCCAAACTCTTGCAGCTCGGCTTCCAATTGGGTTGCGAAACCACAATTGCTTTCTTCATCATTTCCACAGCTTTAGGAGTTTCATCATTCTGAAGATACCCTGTTGCCAAATAATACCATGTCAATGCATTAGGTTTCCCTCCTTTTGATACTACCTTGTTGATAAGAGTTTCAGCACTCTCCAGAAGACCTTTTCTTGAATAAGCACCGATCAAGAAGTTTGGAATTCGGATATCATAAACTAGATTCAGGCATTCCCACTCCTCAAAAATCTTTTCTGCAGTTTCAATGTCATCAAACTTCAAGACAGAATTAATGACACTAAAATATCCCTTATTGTAAACCTTTTCGTTCTTCTTATAAAGTTCCCAGATCCTTAAAACATCTTCTTTCTTCCCTATTGCCGCATATTGTGTGATAAGGAATTCATATGCTGTATTCCTTCTTTCGCTAGCAATAAGTCTCTCAGATTTCTTCAGCATTTCCAATGCCTTGTCCAGAAGTCCGGCTTTACTATACCCAGTTGCTGCAGCAGAATAACTAGTCCAGTCGAAAGCAGTCTTGGTTCCAGATTCCATCTCTGTAATAATCTTTTCCATTCCTTCTATGTCAGAAACAGCCGCATAGGCACTTATTCGAATGCCAGTTGTGAATTTATCAGGAGCAATGCCATATTCCTCCATCTCATGCACCAAGGCATCAAGTTTCTCGAAATTTCCAGTCCGATAATAAAGATTAAGCATGGTATTGTAAGTCAATGACATCCTAGAACAAAAACCCAAATCCCTCATCCTTTGCATCAATGCCTCTGCGTTTTCAACAGATTCTGCACGAGCATAACAATTGAGAAATGCACCATAAACCTTAACGACTTTTAATTTTTGTGGAATATTATTAAAAAATTTCTCAGCTTCTTCTATTCCATAAACTTTCGAAATCAAGTCCAGACGGAGAGCAGTGTCACTTGAAGTAAGCGGGAAGTATCTTTTGTCAGTCATCCACATCGAAATCTAGAGGAAGATAAATGAGATATATAAACTAATCAAGAGGCTCTGTTAAGAAGAAAATATCAGACACATTATCAACCTTTATGCAAAATAAAACAATTTCTTTTAACAGAAACCAGGAGATTTACAGTTATAGATACAAAATTGAAACCTATCATAAAAATAGCAATGAATGGAAACCTGAAAGAGAAATCTTTTCTTTCAAATGAAATGAAAATTAAATCAATCAACTAAATTGTACATTACATCATTATTAAATTCTGCAATAAATAAGCAGCAAAATGTACAATAAGCTAAACAATAATAGCATTTATTACCTCAAGGGCGTGAGAGTAACGGTTGTAGGACCGGAGTTCCTTGATGAAGAAAAGGAGCTGATCTCTATTTACAGATCGTCCTTCGTCTATCCACTGATCAAGAATCGGAACAATAGTGACTTTCGGATCACCGACAGGTGAAATCCGCCGGTATAGCTGGTTCAATTTGTATTCCCCTGGTCTTCTCGGTTCCTGGTCAGTCGGACGTTTTGTCGAGTAAAACGAAGAACCCAACAAATTTCGAGAACCCAAACGAGTAATAGTGTAGAATACACTACTCAATCTACCAAATTTCATTTCTATAAACAAGGGCTCCATTTTTAAGAGAAAAGCGAGGGGAAACAAAGTAGCTTGAATGTGTTTACTGATAGAGGGGTTTGTAGAGGGGTTAACAGACAAACGAGGCCTCCTGCAAAATTTGACAACACAAATACATAATGGGCCTGTAATGTTTGGCATTGACATTTTTTTTTAATCAGTTCAAAATCAAGTAAAAAAAATAATAAAACCAATATTCCAATATTCTATTAATAATAGATTTCATATACTGCCACGATAGAATGGCATAGGGTGTAATAATATTGAAATAAAATTGATAGGCTTTATTATTTTAAAATTGCTTTTTTTATTGTTTTAATAAAACTCGGGCTTAATTGACCGAAAAAAAAAAAGAAAAAAGATCATGGTTTAATTGAGTCAAAAAGACTCAATTGGGCTATTTTCGAAATTAGGGAGGATAAATTGGCCATTGACCAGTTTTAGTACAGCCCTATGGACTAGTCTCCGACGGCGGGAATTGTGAAGTGAGTTCCAGGAATATGGAAGAAGAGCTGGGGAGACGAAAAAACGACGGCGTTTTGAACGAGGACAATGATGATGACCCGCCAATGCTGAGCTCGAATGCTTTAGCTGCTCTAAAAGAGTTTCTTCAAGAACAGAACCAGTTCGATGTTGACGAGCGCAGTGAAGATACTGTGGGAGGAGAAACTGGAGAAAAAGTGGCCTTAGTAGCAGAGGATTGGAGGCTTAGCCAGTTTTGGTATGATCCTTTAACTGCGGAAACTGTAGCCCAAGAAGTTATTGCTTTACTAATGCACGACACCAATTCCAATTGTCGTGCCGCTTGCATCGCTTGCCCTACTCTCTATGCCTATATCAAGGTTATAACTTGTTAAATAAGAATTGAATTCTTGAAAATAGGATTTCAATTTCATTTCTCTTAATTTTGTGGCATTTTTGGATCTATTGGTGGTTTTTGTCTTTCCATCAGAAAATTGAACCAAATGCTTCTGTGCAATTGCTGGAATATGATAAAAGATTTGAGCAATATGGAAGTGATTTCACTTTTTATGATTATAATCAACCTGAAGACTTGCCTGATGAGTTGAAGCAGGCTTTCCAAGTTGTAGTTGCTGATCCTCCTTATCTGGTTAGTCATTGTTCCTAGTAGCTTTGTCTGAGTTACTGATAAGAAATGCACTGTGTTGAAAATGTTGATTGGAGGTCTCTAAAGTTTGTTTTTAAGGTGGAGCAACAACTTCAAACTTATTTATCCGACTATGTCTAAAATGATGTTTCTTCAGAAAAGCAATTTCAACTTAATGCAGAATGTCTAAATAGGTTACTCGTCTAGGTAATTTTTTCTATAAAGTCTTTGTGGGTAGTATTAGATGTCCTTTCTTCAGCTAGATGACCTAGAGATTATGTAGTTTTTGCTTCGTAGTTTATGAAAAAAAATCGTCTCTAATGATTTCAATTTTGATTTGTAATCCCTTCTTAATTTCAATAATTTTATGTTGTTGACGTCTGCTATTTATTGGATATCAATACCATAAATAAAATAGTGATATCATGGGCCTTTCTTACTTGTAGAGGCTCTTAGGCTAGGTAATAGCCTAATGAAGTGAGGTTTTTTTATTTGAATCACATATAGTGCAATGGGTTTGAGATTTTAAGTGAATTCAATCATCTATTGACTCATTTCCAGATGTTTATTCACGGGAGCTGTTTCTTTTTTTCTGTGAAACCATGGCACAATATTGCATTTCATTCGTTGAGCGAATCACCTGCAAACTATTCAAATATTCATATGACATGGACATTAACTAATTTAGCTGATATTTGTGGTGGCAGAGTAAGGAGTGTTTGGAAAAGGTTTCTCAAACAATTTCTTTTCTTGCAAGACCTGGAAAATCCCATTTGCTTCTACTCACAGGTGCATAATCCCCCCAGTCTTTTTTCCCCAGTTAAATTATAGTAGCTTCCAATATTGCAGTTCTTGCTCATTTGCAGATCTGGGCAGACTATACTGTCCCAATCTAACTTATTAAAACAAGTTATTTTTTCTATGAACTTGGAGAGTTATATAAAACCAGATATGTAGCATTTTCCCAAGCGGCTTGTGTTGTCTAATGGTTTGTGCTTCCGACATTGGTAGGGGAGGTGCAGAAAGATAGAGCTACAGAGCTCTTAGGTTTGCATCCATGTGGTTTTAGGCCTCAACATTCTAGCAAGCTTGGGAACGAGTTCAGACTATTCACAAATTATGACCCTGTCATGAGATTGGGAGGGTGGGAACTGGAGAAGTAGGAGATTTTCTTTGTGGATCTGGTAAGCTGCTGGTATGCGTTTTTATAACTGTCATATAGCATGTGCAAATGGCATATTGCACTACTATATTCTCAATTTAACTTTTTATTTGTTCATCTCATATGCAAAACCTTGACCACAGATTTGATGCTGAGCTTATGGTCATTTGCAGAATGATTATAGATGGAACCTTTCCTTTACCAATGAATGGATGAGTTTAGAAGCATCAATGTGCTATGGATTCTTCCTGTAATGTTGCAGCCTTATATAGGTGCTCATGGCTTAAACATGTCTAATTTTCTTCTTCTTCTTCTTGATCTTCAATCAGATTTTGACTCAAAATGATATTCCTAATTATTCTAAAGCAAAATGTTAAAGAGTGTAGATAATTGTGACTTTTTTAGATATTGTGCAACATTTCTCTATCCCTTCCCCTCTCTTTGGGCAACTAAGGTTGTGACTGAAAATCTTTATTCTGCCAGGTAACTGAACAATTTGCTAGTTTTTTGATAAGGGTGTTCAGACAAATTTAACAAACATTGAATTTCTATTGAATTGGTCTACCCATTTTAGACCATTATTGTGTTGTGAGCCATGCCATGAGGTATGTCTTTGGTACAGTAGATGTATGGCAAGTTAGATGACAGGTTATTTTGCACCATTTGGGCTCTAAAAACGGCATTTGCATGGACAAAAAATAAAGGCCATAATAAATGCAATTTTGTAACTGCATGGAAAACCATAGTATTGATCTTTTACTTGAACCAACAAAAATATAATTTATTTTATATTTGCAAGCGAATCCATGTTTGGTTTCTTATTTATTAGGTAAAATTTCATTTGAAATTCTACCAATAGTTCCATAAAAGTTTTAACTCTGCTAGTTTCGGGGTCACTTGCAAATACCAAACGTGTGAAATGTGCAGTTAACATTTCTCCTGTCTCTCTGTACAATCCATTTGTAGATTTGAGAACTAAGGATATTGCTTTTTTTTCTCATGGGTTTTTCTTTCTCCCATTTCTGATTATCGTTTGTTGTTTATATGCTTTCATGTGTTAGTCTAATAACATGGGACGTATGAACTTCACATGGCCTTCAACCTCATATTCATATATGGCCAACTAATTTCCCAGGCCTGCTCCAACTTCAACGGTGGATGGACGTATTTTGCGGCTTCTTCAAGTGTGCTGCTTACGTACAAAGTCATGTGAAATGCTGCTATGATGAGGACTCCTTAGCTATTGGAAGCCCAACCAAACCGACTCATTTCGGCTTTTAGTTCAATTACCATATATAACTAATGAAATTTATTTTTAAGCCTAAGATAGCTTATTTAATTTGGGATAAATGAATACCGACGATTTAATTCGGCTTGGATTGATTATTACATTTGGTTTCAGATTTGGATACTATAAAATGTCTTTAAATAAATTGAGACCGAGCCAATTTGGTTTGGGTAACTGATTATCAGGCAGTTGGCTAATGGCAGCTGGGGTGGGGTTTTTGATGTTTTACTTTGGTTGACTTCATGATCGCGCATTATACGATTATTACTAGGCATTTCTAGTGGGCGCATTATGGTGATGAATTTTCTAGTCTAGCGTGCGATGGTGGCATGTAATTGTCACAAAATAGATTGAATTTGTCTTTGCTAGATGGGAAAATTAGTTTTACCTTATTCCATATTTGTAATAGCAATTTTCTTTCTTTTGGTCAATGCTTCTCTGTCACATGGCAAATGGCAATATCCAATATCCAATATCCATTTGAATTTTTGGGCATCATTAATTTATTTTGTTAAATAAATTATTATATCATTATTACTATTTGAAATTGAAATTTATTGAGCAATTTGCTTTTCCATTTAGTCATAAGTTACTTCCATTAAATAGTTATTAAAAGAAAACTATTTATGTACCATCATTTAAATTTTTGAATTACATGCACACATATACTTCCTAAAACTTTTGAAAATAATTTGTATTAGCATTATTTTCAATTTTTGAATGAGTAAAAGATAATAATGGTGCACATATATAACTCTTGAACAGTCTTTTATACTATTTAGTTACAAATTAATTTCATTCAAAAAGTTATCAAAGAAAACAATTAATATATCATTCAATTTTTTAATGAATTTTTTTAAGTAAATAGGGAATCCTACGTGGCACTATCTAGCTTCTCAAATACATCATTTCCTAAAGATATATATAGATTATAAGTTAAAATAGTACTAGCAGTAGACAATTCCAAGATGAGATTTTTGATATCACCTTCCATAAAATTTACAATATCCTAAAATAATCATAACTGTAGACAAATCGAAAATTATATTTTATATTAATGAGTTTTTTGATAAATGGTTTAATATTCTTCTCCATTAGGTGAGGTTGATGATTTAATTATCATGAATTAAGCAAACGCTCGCTTATAACATTTTATCCCTTCTTTGACCAACGAATATAATTTAGTTCTAGCCCAGTGTACTCGGGATATATGTGGTTAAAAAAAAAAATTACATTTTATCATTTGATTTGATATAATTTTTAAAAATTATTTTTTAAATAAATAAATATAATAAAAAGAAAAAAACGTATATTTTTTTTTATAATTGTAGAAAAAATTATGGATTTATTTAGAGAAGATATAACGTTTCTTTTATTATTCATTTAATTAATTAATTAATTTTAAATTTACAACTTGAAACAATAAATAAATAAAATCATTAACTGATTAATATTGGATCATAGTTTTGTAAATTTATAAATGAAGAATTTTAATTTTCTAAATTTTAATATAACTAAACTGAATTTTAGGAAAAATCATTCAAAGAATTTCAAACTTTGCAAATAGTTTTAATTATACCCTAAATTTAATTTTTTTCTTATTTCTAATATTCTAAACTTCAATTTTATTTATAATAGCATCATACTTTCAAATTGTATCCAATTTAATAAATTAAATATCATATTCATTGGACTATACTCTTTTTTACGGTTAGATTAGCCGAAAAACTCATTGTTTAACAACACCTTAATTAATATTGGCTAGGAGTATAAAATTATGAAAAGTCAAGTAATAAAATTTTAGTTAGTTATATACACAGAATATTAGTTTAGATTTTTGTTTTGTCATTTTTTAAGCATGAAATTTTAGCTAGAGTTTATTGAAATTATATTTAAGTTAATCTTTTACAAAAATATTATATTCATTACGGCATCATTTTATTTTTAGGGATTATTATTTTATTGTCAATATTATAGCAATAAATAAAAAATATTTCCTCAATCTCATTTTATTTGCGTGGTTTAACAAAATAAACATATTAAAAATTTAGTCAATAAATGTTATTTTGCATTTTTTTCCTCTTAACTCATTAAGATATTAATTAAAGTTCTTCATTTAATGAATAATCATAAATATTATTATAAAAAAATTTTTATCCATAAAATAATTTTATCATTAAATTAGATACAATTTGAAAAAAGATATTATTGTAAATAAAGTTCAAATTTATGGCACTAAAAGAAAAAAAGTTAGATTTAGGGTAAAGTTAAAATTACTCATAAGATTTGGGTTTTTTTATTGATTTAGTTTAAATTCTACCGAAAAAATTTTCAACTGAATTCTACAAATTTAAAAAGCTTTTATCATGAAATTGTTACCCCAAAGATATTTTAAAAGTAAAAGTAAATAATTTTCTATTTTTGAATTTATTACAAATATGAAAAATTCATTATAAACGAATTTTAATTCTACACTTTGAGTTAATTTATACCAAATAGAGCATATATGCTTTAAAAATTTTCTTAATAAATACGACATTTTTGAATCAGTACAACAATAATAAACTGTGCCAAATCTGATTTTGGTATAAAATTTCAGTTAAAATCAATAAAAAAAAAAAAAAAATCAAATTTTGGTAAATTGTAATCTGGACCCCATTGCCTGCTCAAGCGGTTACATCCTTCCTGACCCGAAATACAACCGAATGGGTTGGTCGTGCATTTTATATATAACTAAGAACTCAAAGCGAAATCGCGAAGAAATTTTGAAGTGAAAACTAAGACATGAGACCTAACATTGTTACCGAGGTAAGCTTTCGATCTCTACTTTGTCATTTTCCTTTATTCACCTTTCAATTTCAGTGCTTTCTGTTAGGGTTTCATAGTTACTCCGCTTGCTTGGTTGCTAGTAAAATGCGTGGAAAAATAAATGGAAACGGAAAATTTTAACCTCAATGTCTCAAAATAAGCTGCATATATAGATGTATTGCTAATGATTGACCCAAAGCTCTACTGAACTCTCTTAATTACTACTTCTGTACTTGGTTGACGATATTCTGTTTCTAGCTTTCTTTTGTTGATGTATTCTAAGCAACAGAGGAAAAAAGAATTTTTTTTTTTCGTTTCTTGCAGAATGTTCTGTTAATCTGCATGTTTGCTGCGTTTTCATATTAGTTTTGGAGCACTGAAATTATAATGTTAGAAAAAACAGAGAGAAATATAATGTCTCGACCTTTGCCGAGTTAATTTGTTAAATCCCTACGTATAAGAGTTTCTCTTTGTATTGTTGAAGTTGGATGGTGAAATGTGGTTTGGTTTAATCCTTACCATGAGATGGTTAAAAACAAACCTTAGCTGATGCTTTTAACAACTAGATTAGAATGATGTTAGGAAGATAAAGAAGATCAGAGAATTAAATAATTTGTTTGGCCAAACTAACTAGATTATAATATGCTGCCAGTATAAAAGTAGTTGGAAAGCAAGTAATATCAGGTCTAGTTATTAGTTTTCTTTTATTTATTTATTTATTCTTCAGTTACGCATGTCGTTTTTATTGGTCTACAGGCAGGATTGCCCACTAGAGTGGCGCAATGGTGGGAAAACATTCCATTCCTAACTTCAGCAGTGGTGATCGTTTGTGGGACTATTTATTTTATTTGTCTTTTGATTGGATATGACTCCTTCTATGAAGTATGCTTCTTGCCATCTGCTGTTATATCACAATTTCAAGGTAAATGCCAATAAGTGAATGTATTAATAGGTGATTTTGAAGAAAATTAATCTTGGGAAATCATTTTATGTGAAAACCAAATTCCCTAAGTAGACTTGTATTTTTCCTTATTTTCTGGGCCATGTGCTTAGCAAGTCCTTGTTTAGCCTGAAATCTGGATTCGAAACCTGAGTCATGAGATTGAGACCAAACATAACCAAACTGTCCTTTTAACTTTTTCAGGCTGCTATAGGACTTTAGACAGTTATGGCCAATTAGAGACCATCAATGCCAGAATATATCTTTGTCTTATATTCTTGAATATAATCCAGTTCTATTCTTGGCTTGGGAAAGGATCAGATCCTGTTATTCTCTTTTCTTCATAGCACGTTCTACATTTTTTATCATTGGCTTTACTCTTTTGGCGTGCAGTTTACAGGATTTATACATCTATTCTTTTTCATGGTTCGCTGCTTCATGTGTTCTTCAACATGCTGGCTTTGGTACCACTGGGTTCTGAATTGGAGAGAATCATGGGATCTATCCGCTTGCTATACTTAACAGTTTTATTGGCTACAAGCAATGCTATATTTCATCTAATTATTGCATTGCTGGTAGCTCATAATCCTTTTCATCAATTTGAGTATCTAATGGATGAGTGTGCCATAGGCTTCTCCGGAATCTTATTTTCGATGATTGTAATAGAAACGAGTTTGAGTGGAGTCCAGTCAAGGAGGTTTGTGTTTACTACTTTGTGCTATGAAATTACATTCTGAAATATGTTTGCCATTAGTAATTACTGTTTATTTGACTTTGCTACATCTTCAATTTTTTCTCCACATACATCAAGGCCAATTTATATTTGACATCTGCATTTTTTCAACATGCATGGATGCTTATGAATGAGATCTCTCTGATATTCTTGTACTGTCTAAGTAAAAAGTACAATTAACTTTTTGTATTTGGAACTCTGATAAAATTCCTTTTTTCTTTTGTAGTCCGATATAGTTTGTGTTTTGTTAGTTTGTTCATCCAATTGAGATATAATGTACTTCCTTCCTTTTGCAGTGTGTTTGGTCTCTTTAATGTTCCTGCTAAGTGGTAAATGCTTTTAACTTTTCCAACAATAAACACCACGTGCACATGTACACCCATGTACACAAGTGCACATGAATACACATTTTATGCCTTATTATTATATTCTCTTGCATTTGCTTGAAGATGTGTAACCTTTAATTGAAATACGAGCTTCAGGTATGCATTTATCTTATTAATAGTCTTCCAGCTTCTCATGACGAATGTCTCCTTACTTGGACACCTATGTGGGATCTTGTCCGGATTTGCGTGTATGTAGTCCCTGATTCTGTTTTAAATTTGTCTCATTTCCCTCTCTGCATTTTGTTCCACTATGTTGACATTTCTCATTCAATTTTTTTTTTCCAGATACCTATGGCATATTCAACTTTCTTATGCCTGGATCATCTTTCTATTCTTCCATTGAGTCCTCCTCTTTGCTTGTAAGTATTTGGTTAGGCAGTTTTCCTTTCTTTTTTTTTACTTTTTGTTTATCAATTTTTTTTCTGGCTATTTAATTGGCTGAGGATCATAAACCTCTTATTAGTTTACTGATTTGTAAATTCCTTGTTTTACTGTCAAGGTTACAACTAACAGTATGTCCATTATCAAGTGATTCAAAGAATTATAAACTTGCGTACAATTTAATGAAATGTATTTGTATGTACTGAGTATTTGTGGATCTATGTCTTCCCAAATATTTTTTTTTTTTTGTTCTCATGTGCTCAGTTACCGTGTCAGCAAACATTCTTTTATCTCTTGCTTGTGCCTTGTGATAGTTTTTAGGTCATGCTAATTGAAGCAATTTGTATTCTAAATGGAATTTTTCAAAGCACGACGCAGCTGTTCAATTGATCAATACTTCGGTTCTGAACCAAAGCTTCTTAAAATTCGTAGTTTGAGGTTTTTGTTGTATTTGAACAATTAAAGCCATGTTCCTTGGTTTGCATTAGCAATGTCCTTTATTTTAACTTTACATTTCACATACATTTTTTTATTTATAGTCCACAAGTCAGTGTGATATGTTCTGTTTTTAATTTTCAGTCCTCTTGCGTGAGGCGTCCTAAATTTATTATGTGCACTGGTGGGAGTCCAACAGCGCATATACCCACATATTTGGGTCAAAATACAACCTCCAGGTAAATTTGCTTATGACACTAAAATATTCACTCATGTAGCATTTCTAACTTATTATATTTAATACGCAGTGGATTGTTATCTGGAAACATGTGGAGGAACTTATCTTCATGGATGCCTCAAAGGGAAACATCTACTCAGGTACGAAGTTATTTAGTATGGAGGTCCCTTTCGTGTTGTATAGAACTTGTCTATGTTACTATTTGGAGGCCATTATAGTGGCCACTGCTACGCCTGACCAAACAGGTAATTAAGAGTGCTTGGTAAGGAAGGACCCAAACCTGGAGCAATATGAGATAAAATAGTAATACTCAAAACCTAGGCCTTTGCATCACACAATGTTTATGCTGTGCATTCCAACTTTTATAGCAAGGTCTCTGTGAAGATGCCAGTGTGATTATCTTGGCAAGCTTTTTGTTTGTTTATTGTGTCTATAACTTGTATGGCACTGAAAGATAGAAGGCTTTGCGTGTTATTGTTAGCTTAAAAAGTTGTTTTCCAATAGAATAGATAGAAATTTGTCGTGTGCCTTTTGCTTCTCTTGTCAATATAATCCTTAAATCTGGTAGCACAAAGCGTTTGGTATTTAGTGGATCTCTTGTTTGTTGGTGTCGTGCAGTCAATGCAAGACAGCAGGTTCCCTGGGACAGGACGGACACTTGGTTCTGCCAATAATCCTGCTGTAAATTCAGATTCAAACCTGCAGGCTAGACTCTTGGATAATAGCAACTCAGATTTGGCTGCAATGGGCACAGTGGATAGACCGTCAGATGGAAGGTATTAGGAAGACTTCTTCCATGCATCTTATAGATCATTGCCGAGACCAAAAACTGGTGTATCCTTGGTGATTTGTGATTCTTAACTTTTCTTCCAACTCGTGATTAGATCATTGGAAAAATTTTCAGCTAGTGCGCTTTTCAGCTGTCCTCAAATTACTTGCTCTGTAATTCACTTTACCTTTTTGTGTAGTATTCCCGAGCAAACTGACTTTAAAGTAAGCTATGGTCTTTAATCATTTTGCTACTGATGATTCAGGCATTGAAGAATGTAGAATGTACCAGATCTTAAAACTAAAAATATACAATATTAAAACAATTTTTCCACATATGCACATATATGCATTGTTGTTCTCTTCTGGAACAAACATATTAAATTTCACCAAAATGATTTAGGGAGGGATGTTCAATTATATTGTTCTCAATGTCAATATCATTGATGTCCTTGCTTGCTTCATTGTATGTTCTACTATTTTCTGCCATCATTCTTTGCATTTTTCTTCTATTGTGAGGTCATTTCTCTTCTATTCTTTGAATGCAGGCGGTCAGCTGCTGAAAATGCAGTTGCAGTGGCTCCAGAAGGCCCTACACACCATCAGGTTTTTCTCATTATTTTAGAAGTAGCATTTAAATGTCTGTTTTCTTCTTGTTAATCTGGGTCTTAACATCTTTGTGTTTCTATGGTCTTACTGGGTTCAGGATTCAGTTGCTTCTGATGAACAAATACAAAAACTTGTATCGATGGGTTTTGAGAAGGTAAATAAGACTCTTTACTGTTTTCTTCCCATAGTATCAGTTTAGGTGAATACTTACCTATGTGAGTATATACACTAGGCCAACCAATGTGAAAGTCTTATTTTAAAAAATTGCCTAATAATTTAATTTTGTGATCATATTTGGTTAAGATGAAGTCATTTTTGCCTTGAATAACTGTCTAATAAATTTATCTCCATGATCTTATATTCATAAATAAAATCGCTTTTGTATCGATATTTCCTTAAATGTGATATTCTCTTATTAGCCACTTATATATACACATAGCGTAGGCAAGTATTTCCATCTATTTAAAGGGAAGAACTGTGATGATACAAGGTCGCATATGTTTGAAATGTAATCAAAATGACATTTCGAACTTCTGATCCAAAATTATTATACACTTGGCAGATTGGGATGGTAGGTTTACTCAAAAGGAAATATTGATATGTTTGAGTTGCTAATGCAAATGCCTTGGCTAATTTCAGACTCAAGTAGAAGTCGCACTAGCAGCTGCTGATGGGGATCTTAATGTAGCGGTTGAGATTCTTATGAGCCAACAGGTGTGTATATAAGAGTTGTAACTTCAAAGTGATATTAATTCTTTTGGTTGTTTTGATTCTGAGTGCGGAGAATGTGCCAATCGATTTGCAGGGATAAACTGTGAAACAAATATCTGATTAAATATGGATCTCTGCCAACCTATTTGAAGTCTATTTTGTGGATACATTGTGCATTGATATCATTTTTGGCACAAGTAGGTAGAAAGAAAAATATTTTGAGCTAAAAATGATGGCTAACTTCTGTTACAAGAAAGCGCAGGAAGGCTTGTACTCTTGTAGGATATAGTTGCATGAATATTGAAATTCAATCAGAATCCGAAACAGACTGCTATTATACCGATGATTTTTAATTCCTTTTGTATCAATTTGATAATAGCATTGTTTCTCAAGTACATCATTTGGGCGATTTGTACGAATATAGTATCTTTATGGCTCTATAAATGTTTTGACAAGTTGTACATTACATGTATACAAATACCTCGACCTTGACACTTTGAACCCGATTGACAAAATGCATGTGATGTGCGATTGACTTGCTGAAATGTTATTTTCAATAAACTTTGAATTGTGTAAAATTGGAACTCATTTATAAAATTTAGGGTACAGTTGATACAGTTTGGGTAAAATTAAAAATTCATACAGTTGATTCGATTGGAACTCATTTATTTTTGTAATTAGTTTTTTTTTTTTAATTTTTTTTCCAATGTTACTTTTGTGTTTTTTTTAACCCCACTTTGTTATTTATTATACATGTATTTATAATATTTATCCCTTTACTGAACTTTTTTTAGATGATACAGCTGACGAATTTTGTTTATTTATATACGTATATTTGTGTAATAAAGCAGAAAAACATCTCTCTCTTTTTTTTTTTTTTTTTTTTTTTGGGGGGGGGGGGGAGTTCAAAAAAGCCTCAATAAAAAATTAAAATATGATAAATATTCAAAAACAAAACAGCACACAAAACAA
>CANUEP010134586.1:0-27868 GCA_947857235.1 Jatropha podagrica | reverse complement strand
CATAGTCTCGGGATCCATCTCGGGTTTGCAAACCATGCTTTAACCATTGGGTAATTAATCTAGTAACTAGGTTAATTAAAACTGGAGTCATTTAGGGTTTTTTCCTAGTTTACCCTTAAATAATTAAACAAGGTGGCGACTCTCTCACATTAAGTGCATTTCTATCCTTTTGCATACGCTTTATGCTATATGCATTCTGAGGGGGGTAGGGGTTCACACCTCCAAAGGGCGATGAGAAATGTGGTACAGCTCTCGAATAGCACTAGCACTTAAATCATGCCCGTCTTCTTTAGCTAAAGTGATAACAACACAGGGGAATCTCAAACCATTCAAATGAAGTTGACTTATGGTTATCTGGTAGTCATTGAAAAAAGATATTAAAGGCTCAGATAAAGGCACGTGAACTCTCGTGCGAAAATCCTCCTCATAGAACATAATAAAATCACTATCCACAGGAGAATTAATCCACATATCTTCCAAAGGACGAATAAGCGTACACTTGAAAAGGATGTTGTATGAGTAATAAATGTTAAGAGCTGACCCTCATCTATATTCAAAGGTACATCCGCTACCCTAATATTTTCTTTCCTCCCCCTAACATCCTCTTAACCTGTAACACCCTCTGCCTAATCCCGGAGGACCAGACGACAGATGCCATATTCGGCGCCGAAGCATCGTCCTATATCACTTACTAACTCTAGATCACATATTAGAAGTGGTTAGATTTTCATAAGGAGGCAAGTAATTAAAGATTTTTTTAAAAAAATGACATTTAAGGAAATTCCTACAAAAATTTCACAAGAGCTCCCTTTAAAATTTAACTTGCCACACAAAGAAATTATACACACTTCCAATAGAATTTCTCTAAACCTCAAAACACCAATTCAATACAATATGTCATAAGCACTTCTAAATATTCATCCATTTTACCTAGGTTCTCTTATCAATATTATAACCGATTCATTTCAAGAAAATATATATCATCATTCATACACCATATGTATAATCAAATAATAGTACTTAAAATATCCACCAATCACATTAATTATAATCTCAATATTTACAACTCCAATATTGTTTACAATAAGTCTATACATGCCATAAGTCACATTAATATACATGTCCTACCCAAAAGCTATACTTCTATTCTAATGCTGCCCCATCAGTCTTTGAGTAGCCCCCACAACACATAACCTGCGCGTTATAAAAATCAATGCACTGAATGGAAGACTCAGTGGCCCTAAAGGATTATAAATTAAAATAACCAAGATATGCCAAGTAATAAGTCTCAAATCAAATGTATTTTAAACACTGAAAGCGTACTAGTTAAATCCGAATATTTCAAAAAACCATGAAGAAAATATCACACCTTATAAATCTATACCAAACTCAATATAAATAAGAAAATATCACAAATGCCAATATGTTTTCGATTTTTTTATAATGAAATAAAATTTCTTCTTTTTTTTATCAAGGCTTGTACCAATACCGATTGAATGTAGACAGATTCGATTGTGGCGTGTGAAAGCATCACCATGGCCTATGAAAGCACCACCCACCAATCACACAATCATGGCCTATGGAAGCGCCACCGTGGCCTATGAAAGCACCACCCACCAATCACACAATTGTGGCCTATGAAAGCACCACCGTGGCCTGTGCAAGCACTAACACAAATAATAAGTGTGTTCACGTATTTATTAGGGCTGATAACCCTAGCATATGATCATAGCTCCACCAAATAGAATGGGCTGATAACCCGAGCATGCTCACATATCGCAATAAATCTCATCATACCACATTTTAATCATGTACAGTAGAGCCCAAAAATAAATGCATTCTTCCACAAATAATCTCATTTCCCACTCACCATTTCTTATCCAAAATTTTTTTTATAAAAATTAACACTTATTATTACAAAATACCTTTACTTACAACTTGTAAAAATCCAACAAAATCAAGTCATGTTTCAAACAAAAACCTTATTTTCATAATACCTCCATTAAAAGTACTAATTATCAACTTAAAATCACTTCTCAAAAACATTAAGTTTCATTTGTCAAAACAATTAATCACAAAACTCTTTTAGTACTTTCTAAACCTTCTTTAAGTCTTACTAAAATGTTTAAACACTAAAATTCAAAAGAGGGGTTTTAACCACCAACAAATTATTTAATAACAAACTCATTTAAGTTGAAATCAAACTTAAAAATCAAGAAAACACAAAGGCCCTTCACCTAAGGAGGGTTCGGCCATCCTTCCAAAACAAAGAGGAAGTGGTCTCTTTCCAAATTAATTCCATAAACCATAACGAAGATCATTTCAAAGCTCATTCATAATAAAATAAAATTAAAAACAACAACAAATACAAGCCCTTCCTCTAAGGAAGGTTCGGCCACACTTGAGTGAAGAGGGAGGGGAGGTTCCTCTTCTCATTCAAGCATTCTTTCAAGCTTTTAAATCGTGTAAAATCACAATAAAAGCATCACAACAATTTCCCAACTCAAAACACACATTCTCAAAATTCAATCAAAACCTAAAAATTATAACTTAAAGAAATTGAAAGGATTTGAAAGTATTATTGCACTAACCTTTCAATCAAGCTTTAGAAAGCTTAAAAAGCTTCACTCCTTAGCTTTTCCTTTCCCTTTGCTTGAAGGTTCTCCCACTTCTTCAAAGTAGGAAAAATATTCATCAAAATAAAAATTTAACACACAAGATTGATGGAGCATGATTTAATGCATTAATTCCATGTCTAATCCTAGAATTGTACCCATTAAATCATAAAACTCAAAATTCACAACCTACCTCTGCAATTCTCTTATATTTTAATCCCCAATTTCAACTTCAACTACTTAGTTCTTAAGGATTAATTATTATTCTATGATTTAATTAGGTAGTTTAGTGGTTATTTGTGGTAGAAAAATGAAAGAAAATGGAGGAAGAAGAGAAGGAGAGAAATAGCGTGGAAATGGAGATAGAGAATAGAGAGAAGGTGTTGATGAAGTGGTGGTAATCTTTAAATAGCAAAGTCAAATTTTGCTTCCTCATTTTATGCTAAATGAGTGGCCTTGATCAAATCCTAAATAATCTCGTCCAATGGCTCAAAACATTCATCAAATAATTCTCTTCCAAATATTATTTAACTCCATAAATTAATGAAATTAATTCCACAAAATAATCCCTCATTTATTCCTTAATACACTACACTAAAAATAATGTTCATTAGTTGCCGCAATTCTCCAAAAATATTCATGAAATATTTTCTACCCACCTAAATCATGCAAACATGCTCCAAAAATATTAAATAAATTATTAGATACATGTAGTAATTTTTTTGGACCGAAATAATACCAAATTCCATATCGATGGTACTATTCACAGACCGATAAATCATTATTAACGACACTGAAAAATAGTCTGTTATAGTTCTCCCCCCCTTAAAAGAAAATTCATCCTCGAATTTACCTGATATGAATAATTGAGGATGCTACCGCCGCATATCCTCTTCTCTCTCCCATGTAGCCTCCTCTGTCTTATGGTTCCTCCATAGGACCTTCATTAAAGGTATTCTCTTATTCCTTAATTCCTTAACCTCTCTAGCAAGTGTCCTTATGGGTTCTTCCTCATATGTCAAATTTGGCTCGATAGTGCCAAACTCAACTGAAATCACTTGTGGAGGATCCGATCTATATCTCCATAGCATGGATACATGAAAGACATTATGTATCCGATCCATGTTTGGTGGTAAAGCTAGTCTATAGGCCAACGATCCCACACGCTCTATAATCTCGTATGGACCTATGAACCTAGGACTAAGCTTACCCTTCTTACCAAATCTCAAAACCTTCTTCCATGGTGACACCTTAAAAATACGCTATCACCCACTGTATACTCAATATCTTTCCTCTTAAGATCAACATACGACTTCTGACGATCTGAAGCCGCTTTTAACCTTTCCCTTATGATCCTAACCTTATCCTCTACATCACGGATCAAATCTGGACCTACTATCTTACCCTCACTAAGCAACATAGAGGTGTCCTGCACCTCCTACCATACAAAGCCTCAAATGAAGCCATCTGAATACTCGACTGGTAACCACTGTTATAGGAAAACTCAACCAGTCGAATATACTTCTCCCAACTGCCCTCAAACTCTATCACGCAAGCCCTCAACGTATCTTCAAGAACCTGAACACTCGTTCTAACTTACCATCTATTTGCGGATGGAAGGTTGTGCTGAAATGTAATCTAGTACCCAGAGCTTCATGTAACTTCTTCCAAAACCTCAAAGTAAACCTCGGATCTCTGTCAGAAATAATGGAGGAAGGAACTCCATGAAGTCTCACAATCTCATCAATGTAGAGCTTCACATACTGCTCCATCGTATAATTAGTCTTAATAGGAAGAAAATGCGCTGACTTAGTCAATCTGTCAACTATGACCCAAATAGTATTTTCCTTCCTAGGTGTAGTAGGTAAACCAATCACGAAATCCATGGTGATCCTATCCCATTTCCACTCCAGAATAGAGATAGGGTGTAGCAAACCTGATGGAACCTGATGCTCTGCCTTAACCTGCTGACAGGTCAAGCATCTCGACACAAAATCTGCAATGTCCCTCTTCATAGCTGCCCACCAATACTATATCCTCAAATCCTGATACATCTTATTACTACCTAGATGCATGGAATATGGACTACTATCGGCCTCCTCTAAGATACTACTCCTCAAATATGGAATCTTAGGCACACATACAAATTCGATCTCCAAAGTACAAGTAGTCGTCTCTAATCTCAAACCTATTCTTCTTACCCTCTTTGACTAATCCTTTCCACTTGGCAATAGTCTCATCACCCTGCTGTGCATCTCTAATATGCTAAAGTAGGCTAAGTCTCTCCATAAGCTCTGCTACAAGAGCACCATCACTAGCCACTGATAGCTGAACATTCATTGCACGAAGGGCTACTAAGACTTCCTACTCAAAGCATTTGCATCTACATTAGCTCTACCCGGATGGTAATCTACAGTGAAATCATAATTCTTAAATAGCTCTAACCATCTACGCTGCCTCAGGTTAAGCTCTCTCTGCGTAAGCAGATACTTAAGGCTCTTATGATCCGTATATAAGTGACATCTCTCACCATACAGATAATGCCTCTAAATCTTCAAGGCAAACACAATAGCTGCTAACTCCAAATCATGGGTAGGGTACTTCTTCTCATGTGGCTTAAGCTATCGGGAAGGATAAGCAACTACCTTGCCCTCTTGCATAAGTACACAACCCAAACCATTATGCGAAGCATCACTGTAAACATCATATGGTCTGCTTGGAGCTGACTGTGTCAAAACCGGAGCCTTAGTAAACATCACCTTAAGCCTCTCAAAACTTCTCTGGCATCTATCACTCCACTCAAATCGAACATCCTTATGAAGAAGACTAGTCAAAGGGCTACAATAAGAGAAAACCCCTTGACCAACCTCCTATAATATCTAGCAAAAGCTAAGAAACTGCGGATCTCAGTGACATTCTTAGGTGGCTCGTAACGGACTATTTTTTAGCGTCTTTTTTAGTGTTGTTAATAGTGATTTACTAGTGTGTGAATAGTACCATTGGTCCGAGACATGGTATTATTTCGACCGGAAAAAATACTACATGTGTCTAGTATGTTAATTAATATTTTTAGAGCATGTTTGCATGATTTAGATGGGTAGAGAATATTTCACGAATATTTTTGGAGAATTACAGCAACTAGTGAATATTATTTTTTATTGTGGTATATTAAGGAATAAATGGTGAAATATTTTTGGATAATTAATTTAATTAATTTGTGGAGTTAAATAATATTTAGAAATAAATTATTTGAGAAATATTTAGAGCCATTGGATGAGATTACCTAAGACATGATCTTGGCCGTTGATTCAGCATAAAATGAGAAGCAAAGTTTGACTTTGCTACTTAAACCACCAACACTTTCTCTCCCCTCCCTTCTTCTTCCTCCACGCCAACTTCTTCTTCCTTATTCCTCCATATTTCTTTCATTTTCCTACCTCCAAATACCACTAAACCACCCAATTAAATTATAGGATTTTGATTAAACCTTGAGAATTTAGTAGTAGAAGCTTGAATTTGGAGTTTCTAAGCTTTGGTTTTGGAGTTGCCATTAAAGGAGGTAAGTTGTAATTTTTGGGTTTTGTGATTTATTAAGTCTAATTCTAGGATTAGCCATGGAATTCATGCATTAAGCCATGCTCTTTTCTTTTATAGTGTTAATTTGATTTTAATGAGCTCTTTTCCTACTTTGAAGATGAGCTCTTTTCCTACTTTGAAGAGATTGGTGAACCCTCCACCAAAGGCAAGGAGAAAGCCCAAGGATAGAGTTTTTAAACTTGTTTAAGCTTGAAAAAGACGTTAGTGTAATAATATTCTAATTTCCCTTTCATTCTCTTAAGTTTTAGATTTTATGTTTTTGATGAATTTTGATGTTAGAGGTGTACTTAGGGTGGACTGAAAGTCATTTTTGACCCTTTTATAATTTCTATTTGCTTCTGACTTCTTCATGACAGTTGTATCTTTGTTTATCAAATTTCCAAAACATCCCCTTATGTTCAATTCCAATACTTGTAGCTCAAATTATGATTTAAATACCAAAACTGGTTTGGTTATAGCATCTCACTTGTATATCCGAATTGACTGTCCATTTTGGCCACTAAAATGACAAGATAATATCTTATGTTCTTCATAAAAGTTTTAGTTCTACTTCTTATATTTCTAAATCATCCTCTTGTGTCCAATTTGAATACATATAGCTCAACTTATGATTTTATACCGAAACTAGTTGTGCTGAATCGTGTTGGATTGTTGGTATGTGTTCTTGGGTTTCTTTCACCTTCTTAGAAAATTATCTGGACTATGGTCCCCTCATGAAATTTGTAGCATTTTTTCTTAGATTTCTAATGAATTAAGTTTCACTCAATTTGAAGTCCTATAACTTCAGGTATACCCTGAGAACACAGCAAAGGTCAGGTTTATGGAATTAATTTGAAAGAAAACATTTACCCTTCATTCTCCATGGTTGGCTAAACCCTTGTTTGGTGAAGGACACCATGCTCTTTGTGATTTACATGCTTGATTTAAAATTTGATAAGGTTGTTATTAAGTAATTTGTTGGTGGATAAGATTTCACTTTTGAATTTTGGTGTGGAAACATTTTATTAAGACTTAAAGAAGGTTTTTAAAGTATTAAAAGAGTTTTATAGTTACTTGTTTGAGAAATGGATTTAATGATTTTAAGAGTGATTTTAAGTTGATAATTAGTACTTTTAATGGAGGCATTATGAAAGAAAGGTTTTTGCTTGAAACATGAATTGATTTTGTTGGATTTTACAAGTTGTAAGTTAAGTGAGTTTGAGATAATAAGTGTTAATTTTAAAATGTTTTTGAATAAGAAATGGTGAATGAGAAATGAGACTATTTATGGAAGAATTTAATTATTCTAAGCTCTACCATACGTGATTGACATGTGGTATGATGAGATTATTGTAATATATGAGCATGCTCGGGTTATCAGCCTGTATTATTGGCGGAGCTATGATCATATACTAGGGCTATCAACCCTTATAAATAGGCGGATGCGCTTATTATTGTGGTGCTTGCATAGACCACGGTGGCCTCAGGTCACGATTGTGTAATTGGTGGGTGGCGCTTTCACAGGCCGCAATTATGTGATTGGTGGGTGGCGCTTTCAGAGGCCACAATCGATTCTACTTACATTCTTTCGGTATCGGTATGAGCTTTAAATAAAATGAAAATGAGAATTTTAATTTATTATATTGAAACCGAAAAATATATTGACATTTGCGATATTTTCTTATTTATTTTGAGTTGTTATAAATTTTTAAGTGTGAATTTATTGTGATCTTTTAAATATTTGGATTTGATTAATACGATTTCGATGTTTAAAAAAAATGTATTGTTTGAAATTATTTATTTGGTGTCCCTTGGATATTTTAAACTATTAGTTATTTAGCACCACTAAGTCTTCCACTCAGCGCGTTGATTTTTATGACGCGCAGGTTGTGAACTGTGGGTGCTACGCAAAGATCGGAGAGGTAGCATCAGAGTAGAAGTATTAATTTTGGATAGGATATGTTTATTAGGTGAATAATGGCATGTATGAATTTATTATAACAAATTTTGAGGTTATAAATATTGTGATTATAACTAATGAAATCAGTGGCCGATTAAGTATTATTATTTGATTTCATGAATGGTGTATGAACGATGGTATATATTTTCTTAAATAGTTAATTATATAATAAGATTACTTAATATTATATTTTTAGAAGTGCTGTGCGACTTGGTATAATAATTTCGAGTTGAGGTTTGGAGGATTGAACATTGGAAGTGCTTTGTTTTCTTTGTGTGGCAAATCAATTTTTAGGGAAAACTCTTGCGAATTTTTTTGTAGGAATTTCCCTATGTTTTTATTTATCAAACAATTTTTATCGAAATATTACTTGCCTCCTTATGGAAACTAAGCCACTTCTAATGTATATTTGGGGTTCATCAAGTATAATAAGTCGATACTCTGACACCAAATGTAGCATCCGTCGTCTGGTTCATCAGGATTGGGCGGCGAGTGTTACAGATAAGGGTAAAGGGAAGGCATGATTGTGAAGTTAAGTTGCTATTGTGTGATCTGAAGTTTGTACTCTGCAAATATGTGTTTTGTTTGATTTTATTTATTAGTGTTAACAATCATAACATCATTCTTTTCTCATTTATGTATTTCGATAACAGATATTTTTAAGTGTAAAATTGGAAATTCTTGTATGTATTGCATGAGTTGATAAATTTTGATGCTGAATGTGTTGTTGGGTTGGTTTCAAACTCATTTTTCGACCCTTCATGTCTTTCATCTATACTTGAGACCTTCACAAACATTGTAGCTCTATTTCTTAGCTTTTCGAAATATCTTTTTGTGACTAATTTGGATACCCCTAGCTCAAGTTGTGATCTAAATACCAGAACTAGTTCTGTTATGGCACCAAACTTGTATATTCATATTGTTGGCCCATTTTTACTACTAAGATGTTTAGATTATGACTAGAGTCCCAATAAAAGTTGTAGGTTTACTTGTTATCTTTCAAATGCATCTTCTTGTGACTCATTTGGACGCTTATAACTCAAGTTATGACCTAAATACAAATTCTAGTTCTAGCACAAAGTGCTGCCATGCCCAGGCCATGGAAATTTTAGAGACCACGCCCAGGCCATGGACTCCCCTAACTCTCAAGGTGTGATTGTGTATTTTTTACCTCCTAATGATGTTTAAATACTATAAATGCATACCTAATGCATCCTTGATGTGGTAATCTTTAGAATCTTCCTTATATGTGACTAATATATGATCTGAAAGTTAAATAAGAACATATAAGATAGAAACCATGCTTAGTTGATTTTAATTGAGAGTTATTGCTTGATTGTGCTAGTTAATATGAGCTAAGAATTAAATGTAAGTTTGAATGTGACAAATTGGTAACTTTGGCTTAATATTGGACTATGAAATTAAATTGAGGAATTTGGTTAAATGGTGATGATTTGATGAGTTGATTATCTTAATGATATATTCAAGTCTAATGTTATGTGTTGCATGATGTCATGATGAAATAAATATTAACTAAGGTGGGTTGTGATTGGTCTTTCATATGATATGAGCTAAACTTAGTGTGTGATAGTATGCTTACTTACACAACATAATAAGATGTTAGAAGACACACTTGAACCACCATCAATAAGTATGTGAATTTGATTTGGTAATACCAATTTGGAATTATGTCATGGAAGACTTAATGCTATACACCAGGTACGCTTACTTGCTTGCTATCTTGAGTGATATTGGACTAAGACATATATGGATTAGTGCTACCTTAATCAAGTGACTTGAACTATATATTTTATGTACATGAGAATGAATGTCTAGATTTTGTTGTTGTTACTTGAAAATGGAATTAAACAGAATCATCCTAAAAGAACTAATGGGCTCCTACTATGATTTTGGTTGAGTAATTTCTAGAATACGATTATCTGTTTATGAAATAAAGCATGCCACGAGATCTGATTTGGATTATGCTGCGATTATTATTGACACATGGGGACCTATGAGTTCCTTTGTGTATAATGAGGTTAAAGACGCGATCAAGTATGTTAATGCTTATGATGTTATAGTTAAACTTTTGAGATTCTATCTGTGATTAGACTCGGATACAATGTGAAGAACTATAACTAAACGTATGGGCCTATCACGACCCAAACTGTGGGTCGGACCGACACTAGGACCTGGTTATGCTTGAGGCCCTCGAGGCCCGTAGTAAGCCTAATCATAAAGTCCATATACGAGTCTAGTTGTCCTTTAATAATAGTGAGCCCATATAGATTTAACCTGTGTGAGTCTAGTATCCATATAGCCATGGTCCGATGATAATTATCTCATTTAATCACATGTAATCAGGCCCAATAAATTTCAAATATACCATATTTACTGACCACACATACATCTGGGTAAATATTTAAGACAACTATTATTTCAAATAGTAGCTCACTCATAATATACATAAATGAAAAGTACATCTTAAGACTGTGGAGTTTTAGAATGTCGAAAACAGAGAAGTTTCACAAAGTAACAGTATTTTAACAGACAAACTATATAAGATCGAAATATACTTTGGAGCCCTATGGAGGAGAATACAGAGCTTTAAATCTCTTCAGGGAATCTCCTACTTCTTGAAAAGTTGGTGGGAGGAGGGATGAGTTTCACAAACTCAGTGAATAATAATAAATAATGCATGACCAGACAATCATGCAAAATGCATCTTTGATCACAGAACTAATCACACTGTTAATCATGCATACGTCACAGTATCAACATCCAAAATTAATTTATCTTCAAATAATCATTCATGTGGAAATTAGTCTGTGGCATCATCGAAACCCCCAATGAGTCGTCCTTTCACATGACTCATTTTCTCTACACGTGCACCAGGGAGCCTATGCCCCATACATGGCCTACAGGTCCAATTCTCGCTTGACCAGCCCTCTCATTATTTTTCTATTCTCTTTTTTCTTTCCATACCATCAGAAGGCCAACCTGTGGTTATTCATATTATATCAATTTATATCATCAGATGTACACGGGGTGGCCGATCTTCCATACATAGCCGACGGTATCAAAGACCGCTCTCATAAACTCATGGTAACCCACTTCATTCTAATTTCACATGAACAAGGCAATCTATATCATAGTGATATAAAATCGTGATGTAATGAAATGCATATATGCATCATTTATTATTACTCATAGTGATATTAGAATATTCAAATCCAAATTCTGGTTCTGGTGCGGAAGAGTAGTAGACGAGCTCACGCGATCTATGAATTTAAAAATATAGAAATAAGTCATCAGTCCACTACTCTATTCAACGCTTAATTTATAAATAGAAAATTAATCTAATAATTTACATCATATCTCTATGTTAAAACTAATTTAAATTCTATGCTACTTAGCTACTAACCTTAACTAATACGATTTTTCGTCATAGCCTCTAAAATATTCTAAATTCACCAGTACAAGCAGTAATATTCTCATTTCACATAAATATAATCATATCTCCAATAATCTTCTTCTTACTTAATTTAATTACAGTCTCCAAATAATTAATAACTATTTAACTCATTCACTTTAATCGGTCCTTAATAACTATAAAATTCATTTCTACACTGAATCACTTAGTTCGTTAATTTTAACAACCTTAATAACTCATTCATATTTATCAAAAAACTAAAAATAATCCTTTAATAACATAATTTTCATTTTATTTAATGTCCATTTTAAATATCTTAATTCAAATCAATATATCAATAATTTCATAATTAAATCCACAATATTTTATTAATCAATCTTTGAAAAAAATTTTATATTTACGTTATGCTCTAATATTCAACGCTAAATCCTTGAATTAAACTAATTATCAACTAAACTATTTTTATTTGTTAAATTCTTTCTATCTAACCGAATATTCACCACTTTCATAAAATAAATTATTAATCTCCAATAATTCAAGTAATTGGATTTTTCAAATCCCATTACAAATTTTATTCTCAACCTACAATTTATTTTCCACTCATCAACTACTAAATCCAACACAAACGCTACTCAATGCCACAATCAATAAATCAAGCCTAACAATCAACCAATTTCTTCATAAAAATTAAAATTTAAGAAATTAATCAAAAAAAATTATAGGGGTATTTTTATACCTTAATCACTCAACAAAGTCTCAAAAAAATCACAAATCAATGGCTGAGATGTTGAGTTCAGGTAGTGCAGCTGTGGCTAGTGGCCTGAGGTGGCGCGGAAGATAGAAAGCAGCAGTGAATCTGCTACTGGTGGTGGCTAGATCGCCCGACGCAGATGAAGGAGGCAGCTGTTCGTCGGGGCCCGCTCGCGTGAAGAGGGAGACAGCGCTGCTGTCGCGTTGCCGGCGTGAAGCAGAGGGAAGGAACGACTGGTGGTGGTGAAACTGTTGCCGACGCATAGAGAGAGAGAGAGAGAGAGAGAGAGAGAGTGGTGGTGGAAAGAGAGAGAGAAAGAGGGAGAAGAGAGGCTGTCGTGGAGAAGAAGAAGAGAAGGGAAAAGAAAGAAAGAAAAGAAAGAAAAGAAAGAGAAAAAAGAAAAAAAATAGAGAAAAAAAAAGAAAAAGGAAAAGCAAAATGAATTTTCCAGTTACTGGACCATGCTGGTTCAACTCAAACCGGTTTGGTTCGATTCAATAAATTTACATGGATTAAATTTATTAGCCAAAATTTTAAAATTATAATTTAAATGGAAATTTTCTGAAATTAAATTTTTTGTATGTTTCAATTCTCCCCTCCTTATAAAAATTCGTGCTTGAATTTTAGGAATAGCAAGATGGAACAACATATCAAACATAGAGTACACTAAAGATATCAAGGAGCGATCTTAATCAATGAAATAAAGATAAGAGAATTTCAATTACCAGCAAAATAGAATATTTCACTTAGAATAAAAAGATAAGGGTATCTCTTCTACATTTTAGCCTCAACTTTCCACATGCATTCCTCAACCGAATTGTTCCTCCACAATACTTTAACTATAGGAATCTCTTTGGATCAGAGTTTACGAATCTGAAAATTGAGGATCCTGACTGGTATCTCTTCGTAGGTTAAGTCCTCGTTGACTTGAATCTCTTATGGCTCTAACACATGAGACGGATCAGAAATGTACTTCTTCAACATCAATACATGGAAGACTAGGTGTATGTGAGAAAATTCGTTAAGAAGATCCAATTGGTATGCCACTACTCCAATTTTTGCAATTATGGAATATGGGCCAATGCATCTAGGGGCTAGCTTTCCTTTTTTACCAAAACAAATGATACCTTTTCTAACACCCGCCGCACAGTCTCGAATGATCAAACGACGAATGCCACATTCAGTGCCGGAGCACCTTTTTATCTTCCTTAATAGCTCTAGATCATATATTGAAAGTATCTAGGTTTCCATAAGAAGGCAAGTAATTAAAATTTTAAAGTAATATTTAAGAAAATTTCTACGAAAAATTCACAAGAGTTTCTTAAAAATTTACTTGCTACATAAAGAAAACATATACACTTCCAACATACTCCAATTCCCAAAAATCCAATCAACTCAAAATCACACAGCATTTCTAAATGTATGTATCCATTCACATAAGTCCTATAATGCTAATACACCATTCATTCCAAGAATAAATATATTAACATTCATACACCATAAATATAATAAGATCAAAATACTTAAATAACCATCAATCTCATAAATTACATTATCAATATTTACAACTTCAATACTGTTTACAATAAGTCTATACATGCCATAATTCACATTCTAATACATGGCCTACCCAAAATTAGTACTTCTACTCTGATGCTATTCCTTCGGTCTTTGAGTAAGCCCCACAGTTCACAACCTACGCGTGATAAGAATCAACGCGTTGAGTGGAAGACTCAGTGGTGCTAAATAATTATCAATTAAAATAGCAAGAAATGCCAAAGTAACAAATCTCAAATGTATTTCAAAATACTCAACTCAAATATATCTTAAAGTGCTAATCAAATCAAAATATTTCAAAAACCATAAAGAAGTTCACACTTAAAGATTAATACATCATCCGATAAAAAATGAAAAATGTCATAAATATAAGTATATCTCCGATTTCTTTAAAACGAATTAAAATTACGTTCTTAGTTAAAGAAATTCGTAAATACAAATATATCTTCGCTTCCTTATAGCAGAATAAAATTTCATTCTTAATTAAGGGCTCATACACATACAGAAAGAAATATAACCAGATTCACATAATCGTGGCCTGTGAAACCGCCACCACATATCTCATAACTGTGGCCTGTGAAACTGCCACCGCATATCTCATAACCGTGGCCTGTGCAAGCATTACCACATATCACATAATAGGCATATATGCCTATTCATAAGGGCTGATAACTGTAGCATATGATCATAGCTTTCACATAGTAGAATGGGCTGATAACCCGAGCACGGTTACATATCGATATCAATCTCATTTTACTATATTTCAATCATGTATAGTAGAGCCCAAAGTCAAAACCATTCTTTCACAAATAATCGTGTTACCTATTCACAATTCTTAATCAAAACACTTTATCACTTAATACTCATCATTTCAAAATTACTTAACTTACAACATACAAAACCACCACATTCTCCTTTTTCTCATGCTTAACAAATTCAATTGAACATATTCAAAACAAATATACTTAATATGATATCAAAATACTTAAATCAAGCTTTAAAAGAAATGAAAATTAAGCCTTACCTACTATAGAGGTTCGACCTCTTTATAACAACAAAGGAGGAAAGGCTTCCTCCATGAAAAACCATAATTACTAAGTCAAAAACCATTAAATACATCACTTTAAACACTTAACCATAAAATTCATTTTATAATTTCAAAACCTTCTTTAAGTCATGAAAATTGCTAAAACATTAGAAACCAAATTTGAGCTTTAAACCATCCGCAAATTACTTATTAACAAACTCATTTAGGTTAAAATCAAGCTTAAAAATCAAAGGAACATAAAGGCCCTTCACCTTAATAAGGTTCGGCCATTCTTCAAAATCAAAATGGAAATGGTTTCTTTTCAAATTAACCACAATTATTTAAATGAAATCCATCCATAAACTCATTAAGATTCAAAGACTTCAAAAGCATGAACAAAATCAAGGCTCACCCTCTTAAGGAGGATTCAGCCTCTCTTGGTAAAAGGGGAAGGAGTGTTTTTCCTTCCCTTTTAAGCATTCTCCCATGCTTAAGGATCATGGGAAATCAATTTAAAGCATTCAAACATCCACTTCTCAACACAATTCATAAAATCCCCCAAAATCATGCAAAACCTAAAAATTGCAAACTTAAAGAAATTGAAAGAAGGATGGAAACATTATTTGCACTAACCTTAAAGGCAAGTTTAAATAAGCTTAGAAAGCTTTAATCTTGCACTTTCTCTTTGCCTTTAGTTGAAGGTTCTCCCACTTCTTTAAAGTAGGAAAAGAATATCCATTAGCATAAAAAATTAATAAAGAAAATGAATGGAGCATGATTTAATGCATTAATCCCATGCCTAAACCTTGAATTCTACATATTAAATCACAAAACTCAAAAACTACAAGTTACTTACTTCAATGGCGACTTCAATTCTCTTTGCTTTTAGTCACCAATTTCCACTTCTACTACTTAATTCTTAAGAATTAATTAGTATTTTATGGTTTAATTGGTGGTTTAGCAGTAGTTTAGAGGTAAGAAAATGAAAGAAAATGGAGGAAGAGGAAGAAGATGAAAATGGCATTGGAGAAGAAGAAAAGAAGAAAGAGAAAGTGTCGGTGTTGATGAGTGGTAACTTTAAGTAGAAAATTCAAACTTGACTTCTCTCTTTTAAGCCAATTGAATGGCTAAGATCAAGTCTTAAGTAATCTCATCCAATGGCTCTAAATATTCCTCAAATAATTCTCTTCCAAATATTATTTAACTCCACCAATTAATTAAATTAACTCCACAAAGACAATTCCTCATTTATTCCTCAATTTAGCACACTAGAAATAATATTCATTAAATGTCTTAATTCACCAAAAATATTCATGAAATATTTTCTACCCACCTAAATCATGCAAACATGCTCCAAAAATATTAAATAAAATATCACACACACACAGTAATTTTTTCGAATCAAAATAATACCAAGTCCCGGACCAATGGTACTATTCACAAATCGATAAATCAGTATTAACAATACTGGAAAAAAAAAACAGTCTGTTACAGTCCTCCCCCCCTAAAAAGAAATTCGTCCTCGAATTTTCCTGATATGAATAACTAAGGATGTTACCGTCGCATATCCTCTTCTCTCTCCCATGTAGTCTCCTCTGTCTTATGGTTCCTCCATAGGACCTTGACTAGAGGTATTCTCTTATTCCTTAATTCATTAACCTCTGTAGTAAGTATCCTTATGAGTTCTTCCTCATATGTTAAATTCGACTCGATGGTGACAGATTCGGCGAATATACTGTGCAAAGGATCCGATCGGTACCTCCGTAGCATAGATAGATGAAAGACATTATGTATCCGATCCAGGTCTAGTGGTAGAGCTAGTCTATAGGCTAAAGGTCCCACACGCTCTAAAATCTCATATGGACCTATAAACCTAGTACTAAGCTTACCCTTCTTAAAAGAGTTTTAGACAAAAAGCGATGAAGGATCCTAAGAGGTTTGCTCCTCAAAGCATTGGTTGTGTAGGTGGTCCTAAAAGGTGAATTTACTCTTGACAATAAAAGCTAAGCATCTTTCTCATTATATCCTATAGGTGGCTCTCTAAGACCATCAATGGGGGTTCCTAAGAGGCGATTTATTGACTAAATGGGGGTGAGATATTGAGTCCAATTCATTTCAAAACCAATTTCGCCAAAGGCATCAGGGTGCTCATGATCATACTCAAATTTAAAATTGGAAATGAATTCTAACGTTAACCTTCTATGAGTCCTGCACCTAATTGAAAATAAGGTTTTCCATCCCATTTTCTCTAGGATACCCATGAATTCATCTTTAATCCTAAGTCTTTCTAGGAGTTTCTCAGTAAAGTACCTAGTTGGTAGGATGGGTCTCCTTGGGCGAGCAAGAGGAAATTCTCTTGTTAGAAGTAGACTTGGATTTTACAGGTGGAATAACTGGTCTAGTGGGTTGGAGGTGCTTGTTGGGGATGATTTGCGTCGGCACTTGTAGACAAGCTTTGGAGAAGTTATTCTTCGTGGTGGCATTGTGACTAAGAGTGATGAGATAAACTTGCTGGAATTATTTCAAAAAGAGAAGGGAAGGATGAGTGTTGCTGGGTTCTATGTTTTTTTTTTCAAAACATTTGAAAATGGAGAAGAGGAGTAACGTGCATGGCCTTGAATGGAATGTTTTTGCAAATAAAGTTTGTATAAATACCATCCAAAAAGAATTTTAGAATGTTGAGTGGAGTGTTTAATGTGAGGTTCCACACTAGAACAGGTGTCCATTAATTAGAAAACAAAAATTGACACTTAGCACTTAAGTGAATAGAAAATGCACACTTGGAAAGCATCTGTGTACAACTGTTGTTGGTTGTAGCGAGATGTCCTACGAGATGATCTGCTAGATGGTCCTTTCATGTATGCAGTGCCCTTTCTCATGCAACCAATTCCTTCATGCATGACAAGTGTCCTCCACCTCATCAAATTCATTTAATAACCCATGACATCAGCTCTAATCCTTGTCCACAAAATTCAAATCATGTTACTGTTGTGAATATAATAAAATAAAGAAAAGAATAAAAAATGAAATCCTAACTAACGGTTAGAAAGAAAAGAAAAATTCAAAATATAATACAGATGATTGAAGATAAATATTGTAAAGTAAATTGGTGGAAATAAAATAAACGATAACTGCAAAAATAATTTTTTTTATATATGTATATAAATTATATATTTTATTTATTATATTATATATATATATATATACACACACTATATATATTATATATTTTTATATAAATATATTTGGGTTGCCTCCCAATAAGTGCTAATTTTTTGTCATTAGCTTGACCTCTCCCTTGGTGATTATTGGAGCAGACCAGTTAAGGAGAAATTTTTCTTTTTGTAGTTCTTCTGGAATATAGTAGGGCTTTAATCTTTGCCCATTAACTTTGAAATTTCCAGTATCCTTACTCCATACTTCAACAGCTCCGTGAAGGAATACTCGCACTACTCAAAAAGGACTGGTCCATTAGGATTTCAATTTGCCCGAAAAAAGTCGTAAACGCGAGTTGAACAGCAGCACGCGATCTCCTTCTTTAAAAACTTTACTCTGTATGTGCCTGTTGTGGCAAGCTTTCGTCCTTTCTTTATAGATTTTTGCATTTTTGTATGAGTCCCGTCTTAATTCTTCCATTTCATTTAACTGTAACAATCTTCTTCTGCCTGCTGCCTTCATGCCAAAATTCAAAGTTTTTATTGCCCAGTAGACCTTATGCTCTAGCTCGAAAGGTAAGTGACATGGTTTTCCATAACCAAGTCTAAAAGAAGACATCCCAATTGGAGTTTTATAGGCTGTCCTGTAAGCCTCAAGAGCATCATCTAGCTTTAAAGCCCAATCTTTCCTTGCAACATTTACTGTTTTCTACAAGATGCTCTTAATTTCCCGATTTGATATCTCCACTTGTCCATTGTTTGTAGATGGTAAGGCGTTGCTACTATATGTTTGACCCCACATCTCTTGTACAACAAGGGTTCTTCCCAAAAATAATTTCTTACCTTGGTAAGAACTTCTTCTTCTAGTTGTAGCTCAGACCGAGTGGAATAATCCTGCACACAAGGTAATTAATAAAATCAGCAAACCATGGTACCTTATTATTGTGCACACTAAACATTTGTTCTCCTGGATATGTGTCGTCAATTGTAAAATTCATGTCATCGCTAACGTTATCTTCTTGCTTGACTCTAGACAGATGATCAGCTACTACATTCTCTGCTCCTTTCTTATCCTTAATCTCGTAGTCAAATTGTTGTAGGAGTAGTACCCATCGGATTAATCTCGGGTTTACATCCTTCTTTGTGATTAGCTATCTAATAGTTGCATGATCCGTGTAAATGTTCACTTTTGATCTAAACTAATAATCTCTGAACTTGTCCAATGCCCATACTACAGCTAGAAACTCATTTTCTGTGGTTGTGTAGTTCATCTGTGCTCTATCAAGAGTTCTACTAGCATAGTAAACAGCATTTGGCTTTTTGTCTTTCCTTTGTCCAAGTACAACTCCTACTGTATAATCACTTACATCACACATAATCTCGAAAGGAAGACTCCAATCTGGTGGTTGAATAATCGGGGCTGATATCAAAGATTCTTTCAACCTACAAAAATATTCTAAACAATCCTTGTAAAAAATGAATGGAATATCTTTAGCTAAAAGATTACACAAGGGTTTAGAAATCTTGGAAAAATCTTTTATAAATCATCGATAAAATCTCGCGTGCCCTAGAAAACTTTAAATCTCCTTTACTGAGGATGGTGGCGACATTTTCTCGATGATTTCCACTTTTGCTTTATCAACCTCAATTCCTTTCTCCAAGATAATGTGTCCAAGAACTACTCCTTCTTGTACCATTAAGTGACACTTTTCCCAATTCAGGACAAGATTTACTTCTTCACAATGTTTTAAGACTTCTGATAGATTAGTCAAACAATTATCAAAAGAAGTTCCATATACAGAAAAATCATCCATAAATACCTCCGTAATCTCTTTGAAAAAATCAGAAAAGATAGCGGTCATGCATCTTTGAAATGTAGCAGGTGCATTATAGAGTCCAAAGGGCATTCGTCTAAAAGCAAATGTGCCATATGGACAAGTAAATGTGGTCTTTTCCTAGTCTAATGCATGAATGTAGATTTGATAAAAACCAGAAAAGCCATCAAGATAGCAAAAATATGAGTGACCATCTAATCTTTTTAAGATTTGATCAATGTATGCAATGGGAAATGGTCTTTACGAGTGGCGCTATTCAATTTTCTATAGTCAATACACATACGTCATCCTGTAACTGTCCTAGTTGCTAGAGTTTCATCATTCTCATTTTTAACTGCAGTAATACCTCCCTTCTTAAGTACTACATGGATTGCACTAACCCTTGGACTATTTTAGATAGGATATATTATGCCTACATCTAGCAACTTGGTTATTTCTTTCTTGACCTCTTCTTTCATATTAGGATTCAATTTTCGTTGAGGTTCAATTGAAGGTTTAAATCCTTCCTCCATTAGTATCCTATGTGTGCATATCGAAGGGTTTATGCCTTTCAAGTGATGTATATTGTATCCTAATATCCTTTTGTGTTTTCTAAGTAGATTCAAACAAAATATCCTCTTGGTTAGCATCTAATAAAGAATTTATAATAACAGGAAATGTAGAATTCTGGCCAAGAAATGCGTACCTTAATCCAAAAGGTAAGGGTTTTAGTTCTACCTGTGGTGCTTCCTCCTTTTTATCAGACTAATTTGGATAAAGCTGCTTTTCATCTTTACTTTGGAAACTTTTTGGTATAGAGCTTCATCTTTCTTGTTCCATTTCTTTAATCTCGTTGATGTCCTTTACACAGGAATTCAGTGGGTCGGTGCGTGTTTCTTTAACAAATAATTCTGCCACCACTTGTAACAGTCTGATTTTTTTAGTGTCTTTTATAGTGTCGGCAATAGTGATTTATCGATCTGTGAATAGTATCATCGGTCCAGGACTTGGTATTATTTCGGTCCGAAAAAATTACTATGCATGTCTAATATGTTATTTTATATATTTGGAGCATGTTTGCATGATTTAGGTGGGTATAAAATATTTCATGAATATTTTTGGAGAATTAAGGCATTTAATGAATAGTATTTTCTAGTGTAGTGTATTAAGGAATAATTGAGAAATTATTTTTATGGAGTTAATTTAATTAATTTGTGGAGTTAAATAATATTTGAAAGAGAATTATTTGAAGAATATTTAGAGCCTTTGATGAGAATACCTTGACTTGATCTTGGCCCTTCATTTGGCATAAAATGAAGAAGCCAAGTTTGACTTTGCCACTTCATTTTATTACTCATCAATACTTTCTCTTTCCTCTTCATCCTCTTCCACGCCACTTCTTCTTCTTCTTCTTCTTCTTCTTCTTCTTCTTCCTCCATTTTTTCTTATTTCTCTACTTCAAAACCTCACCCAAATCACCTAATTAAGCCTTGGATTAATAATCAAACTTTAAGAACTAAGCAAAAGGAGTTGAAATTTGGAGTTTCTAAGCTTGGAAATTGAAGTTGCCATGGAACCAAGTAAGTTGTGAATTTTAAGTTATGTGAATTAGTGAGTATAATTCAAGGATTAGGCATGTAATTGGTGCATTAAATCATGCTCCATTCATTTCTTTGGTTAATTTTGATTTTTATGTGTATTTCTCCTACCTTGAAGAAGTTGGAGAACCATCCTCTAAAGGCAAGAAGAAGGGCAAAGAGTAGAGGTTCTAAGCTTCTTAAAGCTTCATATAAAGGTTAGTGCACTAATATCTCTTTTCCCTTTTCATTTTCTTAAGTTTTCAAATTTTAGGTTTTTAGATGAAATTTTGAGAATTGTGTGAATTGTGTGGGAAAAGAGTATTTGATTATTTAACTTGGTTTTCAATGATTCTTAAGCATGATTAGATGCTTGAATGGGGAGAGAAACCTCTCCTTCCCCTTCATCTAAGAGAGACCGAACCTCCGTAGGAGAAAGAGCCTTGAGTTTTGCTTCAAGCTTTGATTTCTTTTGATTTTAAGGTGTTTTTGAATGATTTATAAGCATGATAAAGTGCTTAGATGGAAGGGAAACCAACCGTTTCCTATCATACTAAGAGTGGCTGAACCACCTAGGATGAAGGGCCATTGGTTTTCTTGGGTTTTTATGCTTGAATTTGACTTTAATGAGTAGAATAATAAGTCATTTAGTGGTGGCACAAACCTCTACCTAGTACCCTAATGTTTGAGAAATTTCCAAAACTTAAAGAAAGCTTTAAATGTGTAAAAATGGGTTTTTAAGGTTAAATGTGTTTAAGTAAACGTGTTGATGCCCTAACTAAGTAATTCTAACTTGAAAAATGGTTTTTGATGGAAAGGAGTCTCCTTCCCTTCCTATAACCTAAAGAGGCCGAACCACCCTAAAGTGGTAAGGCATGTTTTTGTCCTTTTAAACATTGATTTCTAAGTATTTAAAGTTAGGTGTGAATGTTTATTTAAGAGACATGATTTTGATTTGGAACATAAGAAAGAATTGATAAGTATTTACAAGTTGTAAGTTGAGAAATTTTGAAATAATGAGTGTTAAGTTAGAAATGTTTTGCTAAGAAACTATGAATAAGAAATAAGATTATTTTTAAGGGTATGGATTTTTTTGGGCTCTTATGTACTTGGTTGAAATGTGATATGATATGATTCATTTATGTAAGATGAGCATGGTCGGCTTTAATGCCTTTATGATATGATATGAGCTATGATCTTATGCTAGGCTCTAGATGCCTTATGTTTAAGCGAATGCACTTATTATGTATAAGTAAGCTTAAATGTCTTTATCTTATGGTTGGTGACCTAAGGCCAAATACGTTATGATGCAGAATCAAATCTATTATTGTTTCTCCTGGTATGTAGTTTCTGGAATCCAGGTGGTGGTGGTCTCGGATTATTATTTAAGGTAGGTCTTGGAGATGGGTTTTGTTGGTTTGACCACGAAAAATTCGAATGGTTTCTCCACTCAGGTGTGTAGGTATTTGAGAATGGGTTACCTCAAGGTCAAGGCTAGTAATTATTCTGAATATAACTAGCTTGTTCCATTGTATACTCAGTTGTTCCGTACTGACACTCCACTCCTGTATGACCAATATTTCTACGAACTTCACATCCCATTAGTGGAGTTGCTACTGCATTCACATTCAAGTTATCCTGCTACCTTCTTTGTTGTACTTTTATCCTCATTCCACCGATAACTAGTAGCTGCCATTTCTTCCAATAATCCATAAGCTTTAGAGATTCTTTTCTTTAAAAATGATTGGGCTGCAGCAGCATCTAGTGCACTTCGAGTAGTTGGAGTTGCTCCATCGTAGAATTATTGCACTAAAGCTAACTTCTCAAATCCATAATGCGGACATTGGTGTTGAAGATCTTTGAATCTTTCCCATGCTTCATATAGTGTCTCATCTTCCTTCATTCGAAAGTTGGAAATTTCTTTCCTCAACCTTGTAGTCTTACTAGGCGGGAAATATTTTTGAAGAAAAGCATGACTCAATTCATCCCAGTTGGTGAATGATCAGGCAGGCATAGAGTGTAACCAAAGTTCTGCTCTATCCCGCAATGAAAAAGGAAATAGCCTCAATCGAATTACTTCATCTGATGCACCATTTATCTACAGTGGACATTCGGATCTTCATCTGTTGTCCTGGGAATTGCGATTGTTGCACCATAGAAATTAGAGACGGTTTGATCTTGAAATTGTTGGCTGCTATTGGCAATCTTACGACAGCTGGTTGTGCTCCTTCATGATTAGGAATGTTCAAATCCCATAAAGTTCTTTCTTTAGCCATCTCGTTTGGCTGCTGATCTTGATTTTCGATCTCGACTCTAACATGGTTTGGTTCAGGATTCTCCAACTGGTTTACTAGTTTGACTCTTCCCAAAACTGTATCTGCACTTCTACGTCTTCTTGATATAGGGCTACGCCTTCCTCTATGATACCTCTAATTTTCTTTTCTCAAAGCGCGAGCTGTTATTTCAATTTCCAAATCAAAAGGTATCAAGTCTGCATTTCTTGATCTTAGCATAAAAGATTAGCTTGTTATGCGTTCGAAAAAATGTCTTTTTTTAAATTAAATTTTAATTAATTAAAAGAAATAATACTTAAATTAAAAAAAGGGAATAAAATAAAATAAAATAAGTATACCAAAATAATTAAGGAAAAGAAAAGAAAAAAAGGATAAATAAATAAATAAATATTTAAAATAATTGGAAAAATAAGTAAATAAATATTTAAAATAAGTTTTGGAAAATTAAATTAATAAATTAGGTAAAAGAAATAAATAAAAAAGAAAATTAGAAAAATAAAAATGAAATGAAATGAAAATAAAATAAAATAAAATAAAATAAAATTTTAATATAATCAGATTAAATAAAATAACTAAATATAAATAAAAGGAAAATTTAAAGAAGTCAATTAATTAAAAGAGAAAAAGATAAATAAATAAAATAAAATAAAATTCAAAATAAGATTAAAAAGAAAAGAAAAAAACAGAAACTAATAAATAAAAGAAATAAAAAAGAAAAATTTTTTGTTTTGAAAATGGACAACGTTAAGACGTGCCTACCGTAAACGAGAAAATAAATCATCATTAATTGTCTAATAATTAAATTAATATCTATTCTAATACAATTCCTTGACAACGACATCAAAAACTTGATATGTCGTATGTCATGCGTCTGGGTCTCAAAGTGCAAGTTCGCGTTCCGCAAGTATACGAGTCGTACAAATAATAAAAAAGATTATCGTCCCACAGAGATTGGAGAATAGGCTATTAATTTGTTATATTCGACAATTTTTAGGAAAACCGAAATTAAACGGAGTTGGATTAAACTAAGATGCAATTAAAATTAAATAAATTAAAATTAAAATAAATGAAAATAATCAAAAGATAGATTCAGCAAATAATTATAGAGTTGGTCTAGTTATAGGGTCTCTATTAATTCTTAGATGCAAACTCTGAATAATTAATTTATGAAGCCCAAAATCATCTTTCAAGCACATTGGACCATTACAACCATATGACATCTACTTTCGTAGCCTAATATGGTTAAAACGTTATGTCAATTCCTGAAGGAGAACTAACCTAAAGTAACCAAAATCCTCTTTCAAGCTCAAATAAACTATTAAAATTATGCATTTCTACTCTTGTAGCCTAACACAATTTTAATTCATTAAGTTGGTGTTAATTCTTTATCCTCAGAGAACCTAGCCTATTTCTAGGTCTAGAAAGAAATTCTAGGTTTAATATGTGAGATCCGACCTAATTTGGGCCTTTCAGTCTGTTCAAATAGATCTAATATCATGCAAATATAGAGCCCTATCATATTCTCAAGCATTAAGTTCAACATATTAAATTAGGAATTAAACATACAACATAAATTAAATTATTCAAAGTTGCATTTTTGAATTAATATATAAATCCCATAACTAGATCCAAATATTTAGCCTAGTATTATTATAAATAAATCAACACAAATAAAATTCACAAAGGAAATGAAAGTCATAGATTACAAACTTGGGGTTTTTTATTGGCTGCCCAAGTATTCCACGTCCAAGCTCTTGCAATTGGCTCTTTTCCTTTCTTTATATTTGAAAATAATGCTAACTAAACCTACTGACTCTCTCTATATTTTCTTTGCTGAAGTTTGATTGGCCATTTAATTTCCTCTCCTGCTTCCTTGCGGCAACAAATGCCAAAGAGCCACAAGAGAGTTGTTAAGTGTTAAGCAACCAACCTGTTTGAAATCTTTCATTCTCCTTTATATAGACTTTTCTTCTTTGCTTCTAATTGGTCCACATCAGCCATGCCACTTGCTCAACTTGAATCTACAAAGCCTGCTTCTAGCGCCCGTGTGAAGAAAAGAAATGATAAAATAATCAATTGAAATTGAACCAGGTTCATTGCTTCTTCAAAATGCTGCCGTTTTGTTTCAACTGACTTGGCAGGAGATCATTTTGAAGCTTCTTTTATTTGGTCCAGGATCTTCCATGTAGCTGACTTCTTTTCTTTGGCTGATAGGTGAAGATCTTGATTGGCTCTTGTTTCTCCACGTCTCCCATGTCAACTTGCACAATTTGACCTGCCAAGCTGCTCTCCACCATGCAAGAAGGAGGTAGCTCACAAGGCTAGGTTCAATGCTTCTGTCAAAACTGTGACATTTCAATCCAAACGATCTAACAAGAGGTTGTTTTGCAGCTCAATTCGTGCTTGGTTCTCAGCTGTCCATGTTGATCAACTTTTCACCATTCTTTTTTTGAATTGATGAACGTTGGATAGGGGCTTTTTCAGTCTTTTTAGGGGCATGGCTTAGGCTTCAATATTTACAATGCTTTAATAGCCTTGTTTGTCTTTGTTTGATGCCAAATCGATTATATGTGTTCCATTTTTGCTCAAAATAGCAAATATTATTGTAATCTATATGATTATTCAATAATGAGAGAAAATCATGTAAAATGGATTTTTAGTCATATTTTAATAGTCAAAATGAAGCTAAATTTAAATAAAATAAATGGCAAAATATACGCATATTTTGTTGTTATCAGTTATCAAGCTTGAATTACACAAGGCAGAGATGGAAGAGAAAGGAAAAATGTTAAAACATGCCATGACTGATCAATTATCTTGACATAAGATGGAAGTTATGACCCTGGACTCTAGCTATCAGAAGCTCTAGGAGGTGGCCAAGAAGCAAGCTAAGATGATCTCTGCTTTAAAGGCTTAGAACCAAGAGCTAGAAATCGAGTTGCAAGTGTATTGTGATTAGGAGTATTCGATGGAGGCTGATCTTGCTCGATTGTGCCGTAGCCTTCGGATAAAGATATTAGCAGAGCTTCAAGCTTGAAATTCTGAAAAGGATTAGAGTTGGATAAATAAGTAGTATTTAAATGATTATAGGGAATTAGGATGGTGAACCTACTCGGGATGAGTCTGAACATGCCTAAGTTTACACTGTCATATCTACTCGCCAAGATCTCTCAAACTAACTTGCCTTCGAGCCAAGATCCTCCTACTGGTCTTACCCTTAGTCAAGATCCCCCTGTAAATCTTTCTCCAAATCAAGATCCCCTATAGATCCTCCCTCTGGCTAGGATCCAACTGTTAATCTCCCCTTAAGCAAAGACCCTTTTATCGAACTTCTAATTGAAAGGATCACTGAGTAGCTAGGAGATATTTGTAATAGTTTTTTGCATGAGGAACCATGTTCTTGCTTCGAAGTAATGAAATTCTCCTTGTATGTTATAATCTCATATTGTTTCTTTAACTTTAAAATCTGAGCCAATGACTCCCAAATTTTGCATTGGAATTCTTTTTTGGCGAAAGAGTTTGATATTTGATTTTAGGATTCTATCTCTGAGCATTAACAACTTGTTTTAGTCTAAGCTTATTTTAAGGCTCTTTTTAGTCGAAACAATTTGTGAGAAGTGTTTAAACTCAAGTATAACTCTGAATATCTAAAGACTGCTAAAGTTCAAAAGCTTTATAGACTTGCCTCAATTCAAATGTGTGAGGATTGCTTATGTTCGAACTGTTTACGGACTAGTCAAGTCTAAATTATTTAGGGACTGCTTAAGTCCAAACTATTCATGGACTGCAAAAGTTTGAATGTTTGAAGACTGCTTAAGTCTGGACTATTCATGGACTACTTAAGTCTGAAATATTCATAAACTATTTAGGCCTGAACTATTCATCGACTGCTAAAATTCAAACTACTCATGGACTACTGAAGTCCTAACATTTGAGGACTGCTTAAGTTTGAACATTTGAGGAGTGCCTAGTGTGAATACCCAATTTTTTAGGCTCAAAAAGCCTATTTTCCCGGACTGCAAACAGCCCGGCCGGACCGAAGGCCATTTTGGAAATTCACCGAAAGTATGCCAAAATGGTACTTGAAACGTCCGAAAAATTATGAGGAT
>CANUEP010134526.1:0-13023 GCA_947857235.1 Jatropha podagrica | reverse complement strand
ATGATTAAGCCAAATGCCCGGTTAACCAATAATCGTGGTATTAAAGCTTAAATCCGACAATATTAGCCTAAAAGACCTAGTTAATCAATAACTATGGTTAATAGCCTTTATTTCGAACAGCCTGGCTTAAGTCCAATTAATCAATAATTGTGGCTAAAAAGCCTTAATCAATCAAGTTTTGGGCAACAAATTGCCTACAGTTAACAATCATGTCTCTTTTTAGCAAACAAATTGCTTTAAATCCGACAATATTGGCTTAAAGTATCTAGTCTCTCAATGGCTACGGTATGATTGCCTTTAGTTCAAATAATGTTCGGTTTAAGCCCAATTAATCAATAATTGTGGCTAAAAGCCTTAAAATCACTTCTTTGGCGACAATCGCCTAAAATCAAACACTTTGGCAATCAAATTGCCCAAATCAATACTTTTGGCGACAAATCGCCTAAGTCAATCCTTTTCGTGACAAATTGCCTAAATCACTCATTTTGGCTAAAAGCCATAAGATCAACCATTTTGGCTAAAAAGCCTTAAAATCAATCCTTTTGGCGACAAATCGCCTAAAATAAACATTTTGGCATCAAATGCCTAAAGCAACCAATTCTTTGGCAAAGAGCCCAAACAAAATGCACAAAGCATACACACACGGCATGCACAAATGCATCCCATTCAAAGCCCTCAGGAGCTTTTCTCTCAGCTTCAAGTGCGGACCGCATAGCGCTTGCCCAAGCGCTACGCCAAGACTTCTAAAAACATTTCTCTTTCTTGTGGGTTGGCTACATAGCGCTTGCCCAAGCGCTATTACAGTACTTCCAGTAGCCATTCTCTCTCCTATACTGGTCTCTCCCTGTGCTTGCCCAAGCACTAACTGTAGACTTCCAGAAGTGTTTTTGAAGACTAAGCACCAATTTGATAACTTTATCAAAACTTCACGAAATTAGCCTCAAAAGCTTCCTTTTTGCCAAATGTAGCATTTCCTATGGAAAATATGAAAACCAAGTGAAAAGTCTTCATTTAAGCCAAAAATCACCCATAAACAATAATCAAATATAACATTTTATGCTAAATTTACAAGGTATCAAATTCCCCCACACTTATTCCGTGCTTGTGCTCAAGCATAACCAAAGTCTCAATCAATCTCACAAAGAAACACACTTCACCCCACAACAGCACTCCTTTTACAAAATATTGAAAATTTGGAAAGAAAGACAAGCAAGGTAACAATCATCATTGTTTATTCCATCAACACCGTGCCAATACACAACAACCTTAAGGCATCCCATTAAGTACAAAACATAAAGACTTGAAAATTTACGCACACAACTTATTAAGTTCCATCAGAATTTAAGTTGCCACATACCAAAACATAAGGTTAATCGACTAAAGTACAATACTCTAGGATGTGGTGTCATTTTTTTCAAAAGGAAGGAAAGTACCTTCTCCACTCATTATTTTTCATTTATTCGTTGCAAAAATATTTTTCTTTTATTTTTTTTCTTTCTGTTTTCTTTTGTTTTTTTTTTTTGCAACTTTTTAGAGAATTCATGTGCATTATCGCTTTTTTCGTTCTCATTTATTCCTCACCTTTTATATCGCTTGCATGATTTGCACCCTCCATCCTATCAAATCATACATCCAAACATCCGAAAAGTAGCACTTCAGACAAGTTAAACAGAGTTTTAAAATGTGCACAATAATAAATTAAGCACAAGCAATTTAAAGTTATACCTATTAATGAAGTCTAAATGATTTGCGCAAAAATAGAGTGACTAAGGGATGTTATCTACGGTATGGAGAAGATAGAAGATCACAATAAAGACTACTATTACTTGCCTAAAATTCCAAAGAGCCAATTTAATGCAAAAGAAACTAGTTAAAGGGCAAAGAATGCCTCTCACGAGCTTAAAAGAGAAAATCAATCATGCTTTAAGACAAGAAAGAAATTTATAAAAATCTGTATATACAAAGCAAACAACACAAATTCTCATGGAATAAGTAGGGTAATACTAAGTAATCAATGACTTATTCAAAGATAAGTTGGAAAAACAAATAAATCAAAGACAAGCACTTGTAAAAGCACATCCTCCCCCACACTAACTCCTCACATTGTCCCCAATGTGGAATCATCAACAACACAAAGGGAGGCTCAATTTCCAAAAAAAATTATGAAAAATGAAAGAAAAAGGAAAGAAATCTTCCCTTATGGAGGAGGCAGACGCAAGGCTAAGCTGAAGACAGGGGCGGCAGGAGAGATACTAGGGTGCAGGCATTGCTGCTCAAGGTTGTCACTAGTGTTGGTTGTGGGAGCGTTAGATGGTGGAGGTATAGCTCGTGTTGTTGGGGATGAAGAACACGAGTTGCTCTCCTCCTTTAAATTGGAGGCAACAACAATGTGGATGATGTAGGAGGTGGTCATGGCAGTGGGGTAAAGATGGTACCGCCTAGAAGTCGAGCAGCTTGCTACTTGGTGTGCGGTGAGAAGTGGAGCAACAGCTCTTAGTGTTTAGTGGCTACAATTGAAAACTGAGAGAGAGAGATGAATAGTGACCAAAGTTAAAATAAATTCAGGAGTTAAAAATAAGTGAGGGTAAAATGTAATAAAAAGATAGAAGAAAAATAAAGAAAGAAGAAATAATTAAAATAAACAAATAAAATAATAGAATAAAAACAAAGAAAATAAAAGAAATACCACCAAAGTTACCGTGGCCACAAAACACAAACAACAAAAGAAAAAGTTTTTTCCCTTTTTTTTTTTTTAACAGCCCTCTTTTGTTTTAACCATGGAAGGTAAGTTCAGCAACCTAACGCAAACCCAGAAAGTGAATCATACACCAAAGGAAAAAGATGACCCAAACTAAAATAATAAATAAACAAAATAAATAAAATTGAAAATGAAATAAAACAAAAATAAGAATAGATACGAGGCTTGGGCAAGCCTTATATTGGGTTGCCTCCTAACAAGCGCCCTCGTTTAACGTCTTAGGCTAGACATTCTCAAATTTCAATCAATCCTTTTCGGGTCTTCCAAAGCAATTTCCTTTACCTCAGGAGCTAAAGGATCAATTACATCAACACTAAAAACACTAAGCACATCACATGGATAATTGTACACATTAAATTTAACTATTCTCCCATCAAACTCCATGGTAAGTGTACCATCATGAGCATCTATTTTTCCTCTAGATGTGCTAAGAAATGGTCTCTCAAGCAAAATCTTAGATGAAGTGGGGCATTTATCATCCTCCATATCCAACACATAAAAATCAACAGGAAAAACCAACCCATTTACTTATACCAAAACATTCTCCAATACCCCTTCGGGGTAAACAATGGACCTATTTGCCAACTGAATTGTAATGAGTGTTTCTTTCAATGGACCAACATTCAATGAAGAGTAAATAGACAATAGAATAACATTTATTGAAGAGCCTAAATCACACATCGCTATTTTTATTTTAATATTGCTTATTTTACATGGAATAGAAAACATACCTCAATCCTTGCATTTAGGGGGTAACTTTCTTTGCAATATAGCCGAAACATTCTCCCCCACACTTACCTTTTGATAACCAATTAGCTTCTTCTTATTCGTACAAAGCTCCTTTAGAAACTTTATGTAGCGGGGAACTCGCTTGATTGTATTGAGCATGGGTACATTCGCCTCCACTTTGCACAAAGTTTCTAGGATTTCTTTTTCTTCCTTATCCTTCTTTGATTTAGCCAATATTTTAGGAAAAGGGGGCTGAATTACTAGTGGCAGTGGTCTGGGCAAGCTTACTTTTGGATTTACAGTTTGTCCACTCTGCTGAATTCCTGCTTCTTTTCCATCATCCTTCCTCAAGCTACTGTCACTTTGCATCGAGCTTGGAATTCCCAGCTCCAATCTATTTCTCACAGTGATTGAACTAACATTTTGTATGGGGTTTATGATAGTTTTGAGAAGGTAACTTCCCTCGGGACTCCAATTTGCTTAAAGAGGTTACTAATTGGCTCACTTGATTCTCCAAATTTTGAATGCTAGCCCTAGTCTCTTGCTGAAATTGTTGAGTGTTAATTGTAAGAGATTTAACAATATCTTCAGGGGACATACTTGATTTTGAACCGATTTGTGACTATTATTGAGGTGGTCCATGTTGGTATGGATGGAAATTTTGTTGTCTTGCTCCATAATTGAAATTTGGATGATCTCTCCATCCCAAATTATACATATTTGAATAAGGATCATACATCCTTTGGGGCTATCTAGGAAATCCTCCAATTGCATTTACTTGCTCTTGAGTTTCTTCCTGTAATGTGGGACACACATCGGTTGGATGTATAAGAAAGGCATAGATCCCACACACTTTATCTTGTGAAGACATCCCTGTAGTAATACTTATTTTCAATGTTAGAGTCACTTACCTGATTGACTCTCCTTGGCATGTCTTGATGTCTACCAAATTATTGTGTCTTGGCTGCCATGGTAGATATGATTTCATGGGCTTGTCGAGGAGTTTTGTTGATAAGAGCCCCTCCACTTGCTGCATCAACACTCTTCTCTCCAAATCCAGCATCACTTCATAGAAATATTAAATAAGAGATTGCTCAGTAATTCCGTGTTGTAGGTAGCTGGCACAAAGTTGCTTGAACCTCTCCCAATAATCATGGAAAGTTTCTGCATTTTTTTGTTTGATGCCACTAATCTCCCTTTGAATCAAGGCTGCTCTTGAAGCTGGAAAGTACTTTTCTAGGAAAAGTCAGACCATGTCCTCCCATGTTCTAATGGATCCCGAAGGCAAATAGAACAACCACTCCCTGGCGGCATCCTGCGAAGAAAATGGGAATTCCCTTAACTGGATCTATTCTTCAGTGATCTATTCTTCAGTCACTCCTTGTGGTTTCATACTTGAGCACACTACGTGAAACTCCTTCAAGTGCTTATTGGGGTCCTCATTCTCCAACCCGTAGAAAATGGGAAGTAAATGTATTAGAATAGATTTTAGCTCAAATGCCACCTCCAAGGTTAGATAAGTAATGCAGAGGGGCTGTTGCTCCACTGGAGGTGCGTGCAGCTATCTCACTGTCCGTTCCTCAGCCATGACTTCTTCTTCTTCAGATTCGATTTATGCTCCTTCAAATTCTCTTGGAAATTCAGGTGTTAGTTTGTCTGAAGGAGGTGTGGATGTCGTGGCTTCTTGTTGCTTCCGCAGTCTTGTTGCTTTCCATAATGCGCGGGCTCGCTTCTCGATTTTTGAATAAAAATTTAAATTAGCCTATTTAGATTTGGTCATCAAAATCAAAAATCAAATTTATAGGGGGTTTGATCAAGTTGCAATTGAAAATAACAACTAAGTAACAGAAAATGATAAATCAAATAATTAAATATCAATAGAGGAAATTATTCAGCCAAGGATGATTCATAGCATGGGATTCTCTTGATCGACCATTGACACAAAGATAATTCTAAAAATTGAAAGATTGATAGGTTATAATCTTTGGACAAGCGCCTTTGAAAAGTCTTTTCATAATATTAGATTAAACAGATAAAGTGCTCGAATAACCCCTAATCAATGAACAACCCTAAATAAGTGATAGAATTTAATTCACTAACAGTAGTACAAACTAGAAAGACCCCTCCCTATTCAACAAACTCACAAGCGTGGTTCATTTAAAATAGATTGTGGGTTTCCATAATATAGTTCGAAGGCTTGGATGCAATCAAATTATATTATTTGCTACTTATTCAATTCAGTTAGACAATACGAATCTCAACCTTATTAATAGCTATATGCTTTCCTATAGATTGAATAGTGGGCCCTTATTGAACAAATAATAAGAAAACACTAGAGATGGGGTTTCTCATAAACTCAAAAAACACACAAAAGCCAATCAAATTTGAAGAGTATACTTATCGCATTTAGATCTTAGGATTGTGAAGAATCCCTGCTTGAATTCAACCCTTAACTTAAAATGTTGAGCTTAGCCACTCATGGCTGCGAAGAACATAAAGAAATAAAAATAGATCTGTTGTTTTATTTTAAGCGTAGAAATGAAAAGTCCAGAGAAAGAGGAGCTACTCCCCTTTATAAATCTTCTGAAAATATATATGATAAAAAGAAATCCCTCAAACTAAATAATATCTTTTCAAAATAAATCTAAAATATTTAATTATTTATAAAATCCCTAAAAATTTGGGCCAGCTTGCACTTAAAAAATTTCCTTGCTTCTGGTAAGATTTGTAAAACCTAAGTCACAGCTCTTTAGCGCTTGCCCAAATGCTATTACAAAACTTCTAGGAGCTTTTCTCTCAGCTGCAGGTGCGGATCGCATAGCGCTTGCCCAGGCGCTATGCTAAAACTTCTAGAAGCGTTTCTCTTTCTTGCGGGCTAGCTACATAGCGCTTACCCAAGTGCTATTATAATACTTCTAGTAGCTATTCTCTCTCCTGGATTGGTCTCTCCCTATGTTTGCCTAAGCACTATCTATAGACTTCCATAAGCATTTTTGAAGACTTAGCACCAATTTGATAGCTTCATTAAAACTTCACGAAATTAGCCTCAAAAGCTTCCTTTTTGCCAAACGTAGCATTTTCTATGGAAAATATGAAAACCAAGTGAAAAGTCTTCATTTAAGCCAAAAATCACCCATAAACAATAATCAAATATATAACATTTTATACTAAATTTACAAGCTATTAGTTGGCTGGGGTACATTTATGCGATTAGCTCCTCAGGCCACATTTGTTGCCAGTGGTGGAGGTGCTACATGGCCAGGTATACCAGCTTACACTCAGTGTGGCAGGAGACACGTTGGGGTTCATTGGGGAGCTTTTTGAGCTTATTTCAGATGTGGATCCACCGAGCATATGGTCAGAGATTGTCCTTTGGTAGCTACTAGTCCAGTTCAGCAGGTTAGGAGGCTAGCTCCCCATATCTAGAGAGCTAGAGGTAGAGGCTGTGGTGAGGCATATGGTATTAGGAGTTAGAGGCCAGTATCTAAGACAGTGGATATGCCAGAGGTTAGGGCACCAGCAAGGGCCTATGCTATCAAGACTAGGGAGGAGAAGGATGCTCCAGACGTCATTGCAGGTACATTCTCCATCTTTGACACTTTTGTACTTGCTTTGATTGATCCGGGCTCCACACATTCATACATATGCATACATATGGGTAGACTGGATAGTATGCATGCTGACACACTAGAGCATAGTGTTGAGGTCACTAGTGCATTTGGGCAGAGTGTAGTGGTTGACCGGGTGTATAGAGATTGCCCTTTAGTCATTTATGGGTATGTATTCCTAGGTGATTTGATAGAGTTGCCATTCTGGGAATACGAGGTGATATTGGTTATGGATTGGCTGTCTAGACATGAAGTGATTATGGATTGTAGGAATAAGAGGATCACACTTCAGGCTCCGTCTGGAGAGGAGATTATTGTTGTGGGTGAGAGGAAGGATTACCTCTCTAATGTTATTTCAGCCAGTACTTCTAAGAGGATGATACAGCATGGCTGCGAGGCATTCCAAGCTTGTGTACTTGAGTCTAAACAGAGGTCTCCCAGTGTTCATGAGATTCCGATGGTGTGTGATTTCTTAGATGTGTTTTCGGAGGATTAGCCTGATTTACCTCCTTCGAGAGAGGTTGAGTTCAGTATCGAGGTTATGCCGGGTACCGCGCTGATATCTATTGCTCCATATCGGATGGCTCCTACTAAGTTAAGGGAGTTAAAGATCCAGCTTCAGGAGTTGCTTGACAAGGGTTTCATATGAACTAGTGTTTCCCCTTAGGGCGCTCCAGTGTTGTTTGTGAAGAAGAAGGATGGTACCTTTAGATTACGCATTGGTTATAGGCAGCTTAATAAGGTGACAGTGAAGAATCGTTATCCTTTGCCTCGGATAGATGATTTGTTTGATCAGTTGAGAGGGGCCACAGTGTTCTCGAAGATTGATTTGAGGTCGGGGTATCATCAGTTGGGCGTTAGAGAATCAGATGTGACAAAGACTACTTTTAGGACTCAATATGGCCACTATGGGTTCCTTGTGATGCCATTTGGGTTGACTAATGCTTCAGCAGTGTTTATGGATCTGATGAACCAGGTCCTTCATCCTTATCTGGATCAGTTCGTGGTAGTGTTTATTGATGATATTTTGGTGTACTCTCCAACTAGAGAGGATCATGATCACCACCTGTGGATAGTTCTGCAAACTTTGAGAGATTGGCGGTTGTATGCTAAGCTTAGTAAGTGTGAGTTTTGGTTGACTGAGATCACCTTTTTAGGGCATAATATCTCTACAGAGGGTATTCAGGTGGATCTAATGAAGATTGAGGCAATGCTTGATTGGAAGCCGCCTAAGAATGTTATGGAGATTCACAGTTTCTTAGGTTTGGTTGGATATTACAGAAGGTTTGTCAAGGGGTTTTCCCTTATTCCAACCCTTTGACTAGACTTCTCCATAAGGATGCTCGATTTGAGTGGACTGATAGATGTCAAAGCGATTTTGAGAGGCTTAAGGCGATGCTTACTAAGGCTCTAGTGTTGACACAGCTAGCTCTTGGTAGGCCGTATGATGTGTATAGTGATGCTTCGCATAATGGTCTGGGTTGTGTGCTTATGCAGGAGGGCAAGGTAGTTGCTTATGCTTCTCGATAGCTTAAGCCACATGAACAGAACTACCCTACCCATGATCTGGAGTTAGCAGCTATTATGTTTGCCTTGAAGATTTGGAGGCCTTATTTGTATGGTGAGAGATGCCATTTGTATATGGACCATAAGAGCCTTAAGTATCTGCTTACGTAGAGAGAGCTTAACTGGATGCAGCGCAGATGGTTAGGGCTACTCAAGGATTATGATTTCACCATTGATTAACATCCGAGCAGAACTAATGTAGTGGCAGATGCACTGAGCAAGAAGTCCTTAATTGGCCTTCGTGTAATGAATGTCCAGTTATCAGTGGCTAGAGATGGTGCTCTTATAGCAGAGCTTATGGTGAGGCCTAGCCTACTTTAGCAAATCAGGGATGGACAGCAGGGTGATGAGACCATTGCCAAGTGGAAAGGCTTGATCAATGAGGGTAAGAAGAAGAAGAAGTTTGAGATTAGAGATGACTACTTGTAGTTCAGAGATCATATTTGTGTGCCTAAGATCCCAGATTTGAGGAGGAGTATCCTAGAGGAGGCCCATAGTAGTCTGTATTCCATGCATCCAGGCAGTAATAAGATGTACCAAGATTTAAGGATGCAGTGTTGGTGGCTGGCTATGAAGAGGGATGTTGCAGATTTTGTATCGAGATACTTGACCTGTCAACAGGTTAAGGTAGAGTGTCAGGTCCCATCGGTTTGCTACAGCCTATCTCTATTCTGGAGTGGAAATGGAATAGGATTATCATAGATTTTGTGATTGGTTTGCCTACTACACCTAGGAAGAAAGATGCTATTTGGGTTATAGTCAACAGATTAACTAAGTCAACGCATTTTCTTCCTATCAGGGCTGACTACACCTTTGAGCAGTACTCAGAGCTCTATATTGATGAGATTGTGAGACTGCATGGAGTTCCTTCGTCCATTATTTCTGATAGAGATATGAGGTTTACTTCAAGGTTTTGAAAGAAGTTACATGAGGCTTTGGGTACTAGATTGCATTTCAGCATAACCTTCCATCTGTCGACAGATGGTCAGTCAGAGCGGGTGATTCAAATACTTGAGGATATGTTGAGGGCTTGTGTGATTGAGTTTGAGGACAATTGGGAGAAGTATATTCAGTTGGCTGAGTTTGCCTATAATAACAGTTATCAATCGAGTATTCAAATGGCTCCATTTGAAGTTTTATATGGTAGGAGGTGTAGGATGCCTCTATGTTGGACGGAGCTTAGTGAAGGGAAGATAGTGGGTCTAGATTTGATCTGAGATGTAGAGGATAAGGTGAGGATCATAAAGGAAAGGTTGAAAGCGGCTTTAGATCGTCAGAAGTCGTATGCTGATCTTAAGAGGAAGGATATCGAGTATGCAGTGGGTGATAGAGTGTTTCTGAAGGTGTCTCCATGGAAGAAGGTTCTGAGATTTGGTAAGAAGGGTAAGCTTAGTCCTAGGTTCATAGGACCATACGAGATCTTAGAGCCTGTGGGACTGTTGGCCTATAGATTAGCTTTACCACCAGACATGGATCGGATACATGTCTTTCATGTATACATGCTATGCAGATATAGATCGGATCCTTCGCATGTGATTTCAACTGAGTTTGTCACCATTGAGCCAGATTTGATGTATGAGGAAGAACCCATAAGGATACTTGCTAGAGAGGTTAGGGAATTAAGGAAAAAGAGAATACCTCTAGTGAAGGTCCTATGGAGGAACCATAAGACAGAGGAGGCTACTTGGGAGAGAGAAGATGATATGCAACAGCAACATCCTCAATTATTCATATCAAGTAAATTCGAGGATGAATTTTCTTTTAAGGCGGGGAGAACTGTAACAGACTGTTTTTCAGTGTCGGTAATAATGATTTACTGGTCTGTGAATACTACCATCGGTCCGAAACTTGGCATTATTTCGGCCTGAAAAAATTACTACATGTGTCTAATATCATATTTAATATTTTTGGAGCATGTTTGCATGATTTAGATGGGTAGAAAATATTTCATGAATATTTTTGGAGAATTGCGGCAACTAATGAAATATTATTTTTAGTGTAGTATATTAAGGAATAAATGATGAATTATTTTTGTGGAGTTAATTTAATAAATTTGTGGAGTTAAATAATATTTGAAAGAGAAGTATTTGAGAAATATTTAGAGCTATTGGATGAGATTACTTAGGACTTGATCATAGCCCTTGATTTAGCATAAAATGAGAAGCAAAGTTTGACTTTGCTACTTAACCAAGCAATAACTTCTCTTTCTTCTTCTCCACGCCATTTTCATTCCTTCTTCCTCCTCCATTTCTTTCATTTTCCTACCACAAATCACCACCAAATAACCTAATTAAACCATAGAATTGTGATTAAACCTTAAGAAACTAGTAGGAGTTGGAATTTGTGAATAAAGACTAAGAGAATTGAAGTTTCCATTAAAGAGGTAAGTTGTGATTTTTGGGTTTTGTGATTTATTAAGTAGAATTCTAGGATGAGAATAATGCATTAAGCCATGCTCCTTTCTTTTCTAATGATTATTTTTGAGTTTAATGAGAATTCTTTCTACTTGAAGAGGTTGGAGAACCATCCTCTAAAGGCAAGGAGAAGGCCAATGTGTAGAGGTTCTAAGCTTGTTTAAGGTTGAACAAGAGGTTAGTGCAATAATATTCTCATTCCCCTTTCATTTTCTTAAGTTTTCAATTTTAGGTTTTTGAAGGAATTTTGAGAACTTTGTATGCTTTGGTTAAATTGATGAATTTTGATATTAGAGGTGTACCTAGGTAGCATTGGAAGTCATTTTTGACCCTTTTATGATTTCCATTTACTTTTTATTTTTTTCATAAAAGTTGTAGCTCTATTTCTTAGCTTTCCAAAACACCCTCTTACGTATAATTTGGATACTTTTAGCTCAAATAATGATTTAAATACCAAAACTGGTTCTGTTATGGTGTCTCACTTGTAAATCCGAATTGATTATCCCCTTTGGCCACTAAAATGGCAATATAATATCTTGTGTTCTTCATACAAGTTTTATTTCTACTTCTTATCTTTCTAAATCGTCCTCTTGTGTTTAATTTGAATACCTGTAGCTCAACTTGTGATTTTTATACCAAAACTAGTTGTGTTGAATCGTGTTTGGATTGTTGGTCTGTGTTCTTGGGTTTCTTACACCCTCTTAGAAAATGATCTGGACTATGATCCCTTCTTCACATTTGTAGCATTTTATCTTAGCTTTCTAATGAATTAAGTTTCACTTAATTTGAGGTCCTATAACTTTAGTGATACCCTAAGAACACAGCGATGGTCAAGTTTATGAAAATGCTAGAAATTTCTTGATCTAAGTACTTTTATACTATATTAAGCATACGTCCATTTGAATTTATTTTATTAAGTATAAAAAAAAGAGAATGTGATAATTTTCATAAGTTGTAAGTTAAGTGATTTTGAAATAATAAGTGTTAATTTTAAAATGTTTTTGGATAAGGAAAGGTGAATGAGAAATGAGATTATTTATGGAAGAATGCATTTATTTTGGGCTCTACTATACATGATTGAAATGTGGTATGATGAGATTTATTGCGATATGTGAGCATGCTCGGGTTATCAGCCCATTCTATTTGGTGGAGCTATGATCATATGCTAGGGTTATCGGCCCTTATAAATAGGCGCACGCGCTTATTATTTGTGGTAGTGCTTGCATAGGCCACAGTGGTGCTTTCATAGGCCACGATTGTGTGATTGGTGGGTGATGCTTCTATAGGCCACGATTGTGTGATTGGTGGGTGGTGCTTCTATAGGCCACGGTGGCGCTTCCACAGGCCACGATTGTGTGATTGGTGGGTAGCACTTTCATAGGCCACGATCGAATCTGCTTACATTCATTTAGTATTGGTATGAGCCTAAATAAAATGGTAAGGGTGAATTTTATTTCATTATAAAGAAACCGAAAACATATTGGTATTTATGATATTTTCTTATTTATATTCAATTTGGTGTAAAATTTTAAGGTGGTGAATTTCTTTATGGTTTTCCAAATATTGGATTTTATTAGCAAGTTTTTTGTGCTTGATATGTATATTCTAATTTAAGTATTTTCAAAGATATATGTGATTTACTACTTGGCATTTCTTGGTTACTTTATTTTATAATTATTAGCACCATTGAGTCTTCCACTCAGGGCGTTGATTTTTATCACGCGCAGGTTGTGAGCTGTAGGTGCTACGCGAAGACCAAAGAGGCAGCATCACAGTAGGAGTCTAGCTTTTTGATAGGATATGTATATATTAATGTAAATTATGGCATGTATAATATTTTTGTAAGAAGTATTGGAGATGTAGATATTGAGAATGTAAATAAAGAGATTTATGGATATTTAAGTAATATTATTTGATTTTATTTGTGGTGCATGAATGGAATAATGTA
>CANUEP010134338.1:0-46733 GCA_947857235.1 Jatropha podagrica | reverse complement strand
GTTTCGGTCCGGCCTGGTAAAAAAAAAAAAAAAAAAAAAAAAAAAAAAAAAAAAAAAAAAAAAAACCTTCCTTGAGATGCAACTAAACTCTAGGTGTGAATGCTTCCAAGACCTTGGTATGATGCCTAATGAAGCTTAGTTGTGAAGCCTAAACTTTTCTAATTTCTGTTGAAGATACTATTGGTTGTGCCTTATATTTCTCCACAAAAAGTTCTCCAAAACTTGTTGTCCCTATGCTATCGTTGCTTTTTGGTACTTTAGGTTAACAAGTGCTTGCTGTTATACCTAGATCTCTGCCCGTTCTAGCTTTCTGATACCTCAAAAACTAGCTTTCTGATGGGGGTCAGAGTAAATGATAAATGGAGGATAATCTCTTGTTTTTGTTGAGAAGTTATTTTAGGATGTAAATAGAAGTTAATCAAGCATGTTTACATCCATTAATCTCCAAATATCTATTTTTCTTAACCAAAATAAGGGGCCAAGGGGCCAGATGAAAGGCTGTACATAATTGGTTTTACACACATTTCCTAATTTTTAAGACTACCAACAAAATAACATTAGTCAAACTCCTTTACCTTCATTAACTTCATCTTCCAAATTCTCATTCAGTGCCCACCACCTCAGGGGTTACTTGCTAAGGGAAAACCATCATTAGGTAGAATTTTTATCCCTTTTTTCTTATAGAATGGCAGAATGGCTCAATCAGCCAATACAAGGTCTAGGATAAGTAGTGCCTCTAGCATCAGAACGCAGCAAAGGTAACAAATCCATGCTAGCTTTCTGATACCTCAGCATTTGGATTCATGGGTAGTGTTTAGTTATAAACACAAAAGCTAGAGATTGAATACTCAAATAACAGGACGTTATTCTTGCTTAACCAAACATCTAATTCGCAGATGGAGTGCTAATGCTATGGCTGCCCTACATCCTATCAAACAGGCTCCTATCATTTTCCACTCAAAATTAAATGCAAACAGTTTATAATTTGGTAGCAGAAACCACTCAACCAATTACCTGCTCCCTGGATCTGTCATCTCATCCTCCTCCACATCAAATGGACAAGGGAAGTCAGGATCATCAAAATCATCCTGAAAAGTCCTGCTGGAACTTCTGGAAAATGAAATCTGTGGGGAAGTATTGCATGGTATCTTCATCCCCGAGTGCTTCCTCATGTCATCTTTCCCAAGAGAGAACAACTGTAGCATACAATAATAATATTAAATTTACACGCAAAAAAAAAAAAAAAAAAAAAATGCATTTGACACAAAAATTCACTGTAACGAGCATATAATACCTTCTCAACTGATGCTTCATTCTGAACAAAACCTGTACTTGGATCAATTTTAGGAATACCAGATCTTATACTTTGGAAGGGAGGTGAAGGAGGCACATTTGGCTTGTTGTTAAACACAGGGGAACTAGCAAGTTTGCCTACAGGTATGCCAACTGGTGCACTTTCAGACCGTGAAAGAGCCTTGGAAAGGTGACTCCCAGGAATATAGATAGGAGGTGATGGGGATGGGGAGGGTGTAAAGTTAGGGGAAGGACTACACTCATCAAAGCTCATATTCTTCTTATGAACTGAAGAAGTTTCAGGTGGATGAGGGGGCAAGTTCGCTGGCGGGATGCGACAGGAACTGGGATTAGAAATCAATGCATGCGATTCTGAATGAGTGGGAGATGGTGAGAAAGAAATTGAAGGTGGAGACGCTTTATAAAGATCATAACTCCAACTATGCCGTCTTGAGAAAGGCAAGGACGATGGAGAACCTTTTGACACAGGAAGAGATTCAAACCTTTTCAGTGGGTCTGCCAATGGGCTTCCAACATAATCAGAGATAAACTGTGGGGACATTGGAGTTGATGATTCAGAGCTTACATCCAAGGGTGATGAACGATACATCACTGAGAGGCAAAGCCTACCACAAGAAGTATCCACAGGAGTAAACACAAATCGCTGCATTTCAACCTCTTCCCTGCGAGTGAAGGGCTCAAAAAAAGAAGAAACCCTATGAGTAAGAGTAAATGTGCCAATCTGTCCAGATGCATTGAGGTCACGGAAAATCCTATACGCAGGTAAAAGCCGAACAGTAACATACAAAGACCTCAACAGCAATATTGATTTCTTATACAGCATATGCAAAGTATTGTTTGATCTCCTACTTCCCCAACCATTATCCCGTGACCTCCTACTCTCATATTGAATTATCCATCTCTCTAAAATTTGTTCGCCCTTACCCTCACATCCTAGTTCTTCCTGATCTGAATTCCAACTAAAAGGATAATGTTCCTTATTTGAAAGATTCCTGTCAAAATCCTTTTTCGGGGAACAATTAACAGGGTCCCAATCAAGTGGCCTCTGCACTAAAATTACATCAACAACCAAAGGTTCCTTATTGCTCTGGCGCCAGATATCAACATTCTCAAGTGCAGCCGCGCATTCCCTAAGTGCTAAATTGAACCATTTATCTCTTGGCCTCACACCTGAGGAGGAGGATGAAGATGAAGATGGAGACAATATAGCTTGTTCACCACTATAATTACGAGATGACACATAAGGAGCCCTCGACTCCAATATTATGTGAAGACTTTTAGCAAAGAATTCAGTGATAATTTGTTCCAGTTTGGCTGCTTCAGTGTGAGAATTACTATGAGACGATGCCATATTTCAAAATGAACTATATACGCACAAACCCTCGGAAAGAAATTGAGATTATACGCTTATAACCCCACCGGATATAACCCCACCGGATAGCATTTCACTGCAATCAAACAAGATATGCATGTTCAACAATTAACTATAATAACAATAAAAGACAAGAAACTTATAATTTAAACAGAACAAATTGAGCACTAAAATAAAACAATTACAAGTAATTGAAAGTTGTTAACAAGGCAAAAACATGCATAACAAGCCAAGAAACAGAAAATAAGAGGACATATAAAAAGCATAAACTTACTGTTCACTTACTATTCTCAGCGAGAAACCTGGCTGTATTTAACGGGTGTTTTTGTTTTTCCTTTTTCTTGCCCAAAATTCGAATTTATCCGTTATCACGAATTCAAGAACCCTAAAGCACACAGACAAATTGACATATCCACACCCACAGAGAAAAAGATAAGAGTTAAAAGATATTAGCGTCTGACTTACCAGAGAGAGTAAAACAGTCTGAGATTAAACAAACCGTTGAAACAAAGACCTTTTTAATTAATTGGCTGCACCTTTTTTTCCTTTTACCCGAACAGAATTTTGACACAGACAAATCCTTCGCTCCTCCATCGAGGAAACTCACTGTTCAAGGGACTGTGTGGGACCCGGTACCAAGATTTGATATTTCCACGTAATCCTGTGGCCCGCTTTTCTTTTATTTTTTCAGGTTAAATAAAAATGTTTACTATTTTAAAATTCGAACAGAGAAACTTTGATTCTGTAAAATAGATGAGGGGTCGTCTGAGGCTGTCTGATGAGGATTATTAAATGGCTGTAGGGCTCGAGTTCTTTGGACCCATTCTTGGGCCTAATTGGTGAAGGCTACTCTTGTTGGATCTTTGGGAAATCAATTAATTTTAATTATCTCTAATTGTTATGATTTAAGAAATAAATGCTCTTTTTTGAATAATTCAACAATACTATACGACTCATAAATTAGTTGAATAATAATAATAATAATAATAATAATAATAATAATAACTAAATTTGAACAAATAACTCGATAAATATAAAAGGCTGAGGCTACAATTCACAATTCATCATTCTTTTCAAACAAATTTCAAGAATTTGTTTACTTAGTTTAAACCAATAATTTTAAATCTGTTTAAATTATCCCGTCAATTTACGATATTGTCATATTTGAGAAAATAATTTCTTTCAAAATATTTATTACTTATGTTTCATAATACTTGTTACACTTGGAATTTCACATCCTTTAAGAAAATCATTAAATTTATTTAAGTTATAATGAATTATTGAGTAAATTGACTATATTATCCTAATTCTCTAAAAAGCCATTAAATTGAAGTAATATTTATTTGTCATATATAAAGTGTAAATATAGAAAAAATATATTTATTACTCGTTGAAACTATAAATATAACAAATATTTTAGAACAAACTAATTTTTCAAATGTGATAAGTATTATGGAATGCAAATAGTATCAAATTAATAGTTTTAAGGAGTAATAAATCCTTTTTTTCGATATTTACCTTTTTATATGACCAATAATTATTATTTTAATTTAATAATTTTCTTATAGGATTAATATTAAATTAAAATATATAGTCAATTTATTATAACTTAAATAAATTTAATAGTTTTCTTGAAAAACGTAAAATTTAAAATGTGAAAAGTAATATGAAATAGAAGTAATATCCTCTATGTGATAAATATATAATAAAATAAATTACAAATAAGTATAATAAGATGCAACACATTTTATATATAAATATGAATGGGAAATGTTTAGGGGTGTGCAAATTTATCGATTCATTTTGGTTCAATTCAATCAGCTAAATAAAATAAGGTTAGATTGATCGATTTATTTAGTTTAACCTGAATTTATATTTCGATTCAAATCGATTTCATAGAAATCTGTCGATTGGACTTAAAAAAAATAGAAATGATAAAACTGATCAAAATTGACTGATTCAATTCGATTCAAAAGATAACCGTTTACTCACCCTAAGAACATTGGGCCCATTGTCTTATCTTTTTTGTCCTTACCAATCCTCCACTACAATCCTATATGCATATATTGATATTAAAACTTTTTAATTGTCACTAATTGAGAATGAAAAGATAACTTAATTGGATGGATTATATCACTTTTGTGTTTTAATTATATTAGCTAATAAAACAATATAATTATCATTACAAAAGATCATAATTATATATTTCAATTTAGTAAATTTGTAAGGGTCGGGCTTTTTTCTTGCTAATTCATGCATATATTAAAATCAATAATCGTTTTTCAACAGAGGTAGAAATGCTTCCGGATTCGAATCTCTGGAACGAAGTGAAATGATAGGACAAGGAGAATAGAGCATTGTCTCTTTTGCCCTTCCGTGTAAATGCTATTAATTGCCATCTTTAATCAAAAGTTTCGGTGCATTGTCTCTTTCACCCTTTAATCGGAATACGTTTATACGGATAAATTGATGTTAGCATAAAAGAAAAAACATAGTAAATCCTAATATCTTTAGAGAGGGTTCAACTAAGATAGAATTTGTAAGTGTTAAAAGAATAAGAGATTGCAATAGCCATAGAGAGGAGTGCATAAACAGTGAAAATCACTTATAAGAAGCTAAAAAAACAAAGATGGAATCGCGTGGAAAGATTATAGTTAAAATGTCAATTCACTGTTCTATGAACAGTTAATTTGATTTCCATTTTAGTACGTATATATATATTTTTTAGCAGTGAATTACCAATTTTCTTTTCCAAAAAAACAAAAACTATGATTAAAAATAATTAACTGCTAAAACTCTTAAAAGCAACTAATCACAATGATTCAAATATTTTAATTTAAAAAATAAAATATTTTCTATAAAATAAAATATAACACCATATGTCTAAAGCTACTTTAAAAATTTTCCAATGATTTTGTATCCTGAGAAGCTTTGCACTATACAGATAATTAGCAACCCACTTACAGTTGTTTTTTTTTTATTTAAAAAAAAAAGGAAAATGGATATTGGAAGCTGACATGCATGTATTTATAAACCAAATGACAAGAAAAACCTTCATGGAGTCTAAGTCAGAAAATGCTATAAAGTTAGCAATAATCTCATATATTAAGCTCATAATCAACAGGGTTATTTTAAACCATATTTTATATTACAATGGCAGAAAAAAAAAAATAAAAAAATTCCAACCACTGAAAAACTTCCCTGTATATAAACATAACCTAAGACATTACCACCTCCAGGAAGCGCAAACTTAACTCTCCAACCATGCATAGAGCTATTCCCCTGCCAGTTAATAATTTTCAAGATTTTCTCGGAAAAATTCCTGCAAGAAAACTATTACAGGGCAGCCCATTTGCCCAACCGCCAATTGATGTACCGGCTCCTTCACCCTTCCAAGGACCATATGATAATAGCAGCAGTAGGTTTCATGCAAACATTATTATGATTCTTGTAGCTTTCCTGTGTGGCCTAATCATCTCATTGATTTTATACTCTACAATTAAAACTGTATTTAAGTGTTCGAATCAAATAGCAAGTGGCTATAATCGCAATCTCCCTGCTCGATTGCTCAACACAGGGTTTGAGCTATTAAAGTCTTTCCCTTCAAAGAAATAATGACACCAAATGAGAGCGGTAGAATTCATCTTGGAAATCCTTCATCGTCAATTTAGTTTTTCAAGGTTAGTTTTTATCCCCCCATCATGTGTCAAGCAATTAATGAAAATATAGAATAAGAATTTATGATGAAGAGAAATTACGTAGTTAATAGCAATTATAATATTTGTTTTGGAATTTAGCATTAGCCGATACTTCAAATTCGAGATCTCTGAATAACAACTAAAGCTAAGATCCTTTTTTTTTTTTTCAAAACCTATTCCCGCACCTGTTCCTTATAAGAGATTAATAGATTCAGAATTTATGATTATTTCTTTTCATAAAAATTCTTATTTCAAAATTTACAATTATTTCTTTTTATAAGTATTTTTTCACGAATTTAAACCCTAACCTTTTAAAGATCATCTTTTAAATTTAAAAATACTTTATCATTTGAATTACTCTTTATTATTAAGCGAGATTCATTTTGTTATATTACTTCTTTATAATTTAGATTTTCAAAAATATTATTAAATTAACTCATGAGAGACATAACTCAAAATTTTAAAATATAATTGAGTTTAACAGATGATTTTTAGCAAGAGCATGGAGTTGAACACTCATGGAGAGTGAGTTTGACAGTAAATCACCACTCTCCACAATTCCAAGCAAGTTTGAAAGTATATCCGATGCTCAATCCATCCCTATTTTTGGGATCTCATTTTTATATTTTTATTTAAAATTGTACTATTGGATACTTAAAGGAGGGGAAGATTATGAGAAAAAGGTGGAAATTTCGTTAGGCCATTAGTCCATTGGATTGCTTTTTCAAGTTGAGGCTTCCTTCTGTAATTTGAAAAAGAACATAGCTATAATTATAAATTTTAAATAAATATAATAGACATTGTACTATAAATAAGTGTATTATTAGTTTGTAATTTGTGTAAGTTCAATAATAGTTATCCCAACCGAAATTATAAAATTTTAATTTATTATGTAAATTGCATATATTTATTTAATTACAAATCATGGAATATATAAATAAGAAAACTTATTATTAATATTACTAATTTATATATTATTTGTTTTATGTCTTTTTTTACGACAATTTATATATTGATATTTTATATTTATAACTTTCGATTCTTTTTTTTTTCTTTTTTTGAAGGTTATACTTTTTTATTCTTTGATATAAAAGACCAAACAAACAAAATAAAGAAAAGTTTAAAAAGGAGAAAGTATGTACCATTTAGAAACTGTTATTCTTTTTCATATGTATGTTGGAATTACATAGTCACATTTGATTACCAAAATTCAATACTTTTAAATTACTTTGCTGATCAAAAAGAAAAAAAAAAAGGTTGAAATGGGTATGTAATTGTAATATTTTGCGGTTAAATTGAGAGTAATAAATATTTATACAGATTTAAAAAAAAAAAAAAAAGTAGGAATGGACATGTATTTCTGTTTTTGTTTAAAAGGCAACATTTTACATTTTTCCTGTTCATCTGTTTTACAAATCAATCTAGAAAAACCTAGCCTACTCTAAAACTATTTAGATTATTTTACAAAGATGTAGATTATCTAAATGATAAAGAAAAATCTAGAAAATAATAAATAATTTTAAAAAAATAGTGTAAACCAACCTGTGAAGGTCTGTGAAAAAGTCTATGAAAAGGCTTGAGTTAGTGAGTGTTGAAGTAACAAAATCCAAAATAAATAACCAAGTCCTTGTAAGAGTCCTCTTTAGTTCTTAATAAAATTACTTATTTAGTTTAGTCCACATACTATTTCAGATTCTTTAATTACAACCAAATATAACCAACATATCCAATTATCTACCCCATCTCTTTAAAGAATTCAACTTGGTATCAGAGTAGAAAATGCCTTAACCGGTTGAAAAAGATCATGGAGGTCAAACTAATTGGAGACCTGTGACCTTTGAAGTTCAATGAGTACAAGCCTAGGCAAGAATGAAGGAGCAGAAGCGACCTGAGGCCTCTGAGACTCAAAAAAACACAAGTCCAAGCTGAGAAGATAGAAGTAAACTATCGAGAAAAAAAAAATAAAAAAAAGCTTAAGAGTGCAAATGACAATTGGGCTTTCAATAAAAGAAGTTCAACCCTAGTTGCACTTGAGGAGGATTGTTGAAAATGGTACAATTGTCCCACATCAGAAAAGGAGAAACAAAACAGACGACGTATAATTTAAGTGGTGGAAAAGTTACATTGGCTCAGGCTATTTTAACAAGAGTATCACTCGTTTCAAGCCCAAAGAAAAGCCCAACACTCCATAGTGAAGGCTTAAGCTAAAAGTAAAAACAACCCATGGTTACTAGTCTGGTATTTAGAGAGCGGGCGAGAAAGCCTTTCAAAAGCTAGATAAGACCTTTAAATCAAAAGTGCAACTAGGTAACAAATTTAAAAACAAATCCACTCACAATAAATGATAATAAAAATAAAAATTTGGTGATTGGGAAAGTGAATATGCAACGGCAAAAAATTGAGACAGTTATGTTGACATAAGAAGATCAATAATGGCTATGACATCGAAGATTTGGTCAGTTCAGCTTTCATGAATTGACCTGCCAACAATTCAAGTAACTAGTCTTGGAGACATCATCGAAAAGATGGAGATCATTGAAAACTTGACAATTTGTGGACCAATGAAGACATCATCCATTGGTTAACACAAATATTTCATCCTTTTCATTTACGATTATACATGAATGACTTAGGTGTACTTCAAGCGAGAAATATCAGATGTTTTCAAGATCTTCAAGAGATTCAAGAATTTTGTTGAAAATCAAAGTGGTAAGAATATTAAAGTAATAAGAAGTGATCGAGGCAAAGAGTATATTTCAAAAGGAGTTCGAAAAGTTCTATAAAGATGAAGGCATCGACCAACAACGTATTATATTAGATATGCTCCAGAACAGAACGACATATATAAAAGAAAAAATAGAGTAGTTATGGAGATGACACGATCAATGCTTAAAGAAAAATATATGCAAAAGATATTTTGGGGAGAAGCAACCTACGCAGTAGTTTATCTACTTAATCGATGTCCAACAAAAGTGGTACAAAAGAAGACTCCTATAGAAATATGGAGTGGAAGGAAGTCATCAACTCAACACTTAAGAGTTTTTGGATGCATTTGCTATGTTTACATACCAAAAGAAAAAAGGCATTAACTCGAAGAAAAAATAGAAAAGGAATCTTTCCCAGTTACAATACATAATCAAAAGGCTATCAAGTTTATAACCCAAGAATAAAGAAATTAATTGTGAGTTGAGATGTTGAATTTGATGAAGATGGAACTTGGAATTGGGAAGAAAATAAAGTCAAGAAGCAAATCATGGTTCCAAGGATTTCAAGATTAGAGGAACACCAAAAAGAAGAACGGGAGACTTCATCACCACAATCACTAAAAGATAAGTCATCTCGAATTAGCATAGAAGAAGCTTCTTCTCCTGAACTACTATTAACAAGTGCAAGACAAGATGTGAAAGAAGGTGAAAAAAAAGAAAAGCAATGGTTAAGAAAGTCCACGAGGATGCGAAAACCAAATCCAAATTATGCAAATACTGCTAAACAGGTACAAGAAACTTACCAATGTAATTTCATCGTTATAGAGCCAACAAGCTTTGATGAAGTAATACAACAAAAAGAATGGGTTGATGTAATGGAAGAAGAAATCAAGATGATAAGGAAGAATGAAACATGAAAGCCAGTACACAAGCTAAATGACAAAGAAGCTATTGGACTCAAATGTGTTTATAGGATCAAATATAATGAAGATGGTTCAATTAACAAATACAAGGCAAGACCAGTGGCAAAAGGATATTCTCAATAACTAGGAATAGATTACACAGAGACATTCTGACCTATAGTATGCTTGGAGACAATCAGAACCGTACTAGCTTTAGCCGCTCAACTCAAGCTTCAAGTCTATCAACTCGATGTCAAGTATGCATTTCTTAATAGGGAACTTCAAGAATAAGTCTATGTGGAATAACCTCAAGGCTATATCATTCAAGGACAAGAAGATAAGGTCTACAAGCTTAAAAAAGGCATTATATGATCTAAAGCAAGCAACTCGAGCATGGAACCACAAGATTGACAAGTACTTGGTTAATAACGACTTCGTCAAAAATCCCAGTGAACCATCATTATACATCAAGGTACGAGATCAATTAAAGATTTTAATATTATGTCTTTATGTGGATGATTTGATATACATAAACACAAGTACTAAGATGATGCGGGATTTTAAGAAGTCTACGATGGAAGAGTATGAGATGGCCAATCTTGACCTCATGAAGTACTTCCTTGGAATCCAAGTAAAGCAAGAGCAAGGTAAAATATTTGTGTCAAGAAAAATATATAGGATATCTACTTAAGAAGTATAACATAGACGGTTGCAAGCCATTAGAAATTTCGATGGCCCAAAATGACAAGCTAACAAAGAATGATAATGAAGAAAGAGTAAGCGAGACAACCTTTCGAAGCTAGTAGGGTCGCTAATATTTACCATAAGTTAATATTTCCAATTAAGTTAAATGATATTATCCATGTTTCACATGTTTTTTGCATTATTTAACTTTGTTTTCTTTTTTCAATACCAGGCTAAGAGAAGGAGAAACACTGAAGGATAATCCTAATCTATAAATACTAGCTCCAGATCTACAGAAATAACATGATGTGGGACCTCTCAAGTTGGGGAGTGATACTTTAGTGAACTTAGGAATTTTTTAGGGTTTTTTTTGGTAAATGGTACATGCAATTTCTTTTTTTTTTTTTTTTTTTACTTCAATGTAGGATGTCAATGTAATACAAACAATGGTATTTTCTTCGTTGCTTGTGCCTACTTATAATCTCACCATTATTTGTTTAGAAATACTATTAATATTTTGAGATAGATTACCAATATTAATGCAAAGAATCAATTACTTTTAATAAACTTGGTTGTACATGCCTCAACTATTTTTCATATATATTTCAGCTACTTTAAACACATGATAATAGGAAATCTTCAATATTTATCATTCATTGCTCATAGAAAAAGTTTCTTTACAATAGATTGTTAGGTCAACAGTAACAACATTCACCTCATACCAATAAAATGCATCTACCAATATGCACCAACCATTCATTACATATCTAACTACCAAATTCGGGACAAATTAACATTCATTACAACATCGCCTACTTCACTGCCTTTACACCCATCAACTACAACTATTCAAGATGATCCCCAACCTCTATTTAACAATCAAACACAACACAACAAAGAAAAGGAGGAAAATAGAAAATATGCATATGACATTCAAAAGCTTCATATGGCTTATAGCCCCATCATCCCTTTCAATTTTCCTCAAAGGCACCTATTTTCCTCCTTTAAGCTGTAGACCAAATTTTTAACATTCAAAACATCTTTGACAAGGGTTCTTTTAAGCTAGACTTCAAATTCATTTGCCTCCTTGCTTTTGGGTAGGAATCCACAACACTCGTAACACTTGTCTTAAAAAATCGCTCAGCTAGCTTGCACCATCCCAAAAAGGTATTATATTCATTATTTAGACAATAATATTAGAGTCAATTTTTGATTTTGTTAGTCTCCGAGATTCGAATGCCAGCCTTCTTTCCATATTTGCAATTGGTATTGATGAACCTGCATTCCTAACCACTATCTCTACGACTCAACGAAGTCATCTTCTTCCTTTAAACCCTAGCCTTTCTCCTCTTTACAAGCTAATGTTTAATTTCAATTAGAGCTCAAGCAATTATACATTACATGCTTCTAAATAAACCAAAAGCATAGAAAGATACTTATATTTTTATTTACTTATTTCTCTCCTCTCACAGGTCTTTTTTTATTGAATAAATGGCAAAAAGAGCTAGATTAGGACATAAGGACTGAATGCTATGATGGAAATGAAATTCAAGAACTACAAAGTGCATTTCTTGAAACCGAAGAATGGACCATTTGTATTTCCAATAATATAGAGACGAAATAGTAATTTTTTCTAATTGTTTTATCACTTTTTCCCCTCAACAACTAAATTGCTTTGAGGCTGCTGTAGATATTGGTTGTTTCAATACAAGTTTAAATTTCTTCTGTCTTCTTAATATAAAAATTACTTTAAAAACTGATTTAAGTCCTCACATCACTTTTGTAAATAATTTCAAAATCATATTGAATTTAGAATTTATTTTTAAAAAGCTCATTATTTTTATCAATAACCTAACAAGAGCTTATGGCAGATTATAGAAGAAAAAAAAAAATGAAACCATCCTAATTATTGAGCTGCAAGGTTCTATCGTTGAACCCATTACCTAATCTAATATTAGTTTAGATATTGCCAATTATGCTATTCCTGTTTCGTCCATTTTCATTTGTACAGCAACTCACAATTTGCCATACCTTCCATTTAGGGGGATCACCATGGATCTGAGTTCGAGATTGATTTTGCAATATCCATATTTGATCTAGCAATAAAAATTAATATCCATCAGGTATCCGTGTTATAATAGATTGGATTCGGTGATATCGAATTAATATATATAAAATTACTAAAAAGAACTTACTTTTTACATAGAAAAGAGAAAAAAAAAAAAAAATCAAATTAGGTTCCAATCACTTTGGATAGGATTTTAGATATTCATACCCACTATTTATAAATGGATGGAATATTATCCGATGGCAGGTCAAGTCAGATTAAATGAACATCAGTATTCATATCCAAGAAGATGACAACTATACCTACCGATATACATATTTTTGGTGAAAAAGCAAATATATTTCCTAAGAAGCGGGGAGAAATGTACTTATCTACTGCTTCACATGGATTGCTTTCACCTTTTTTGCCAAGAAAAATGTTGGTAAAAGTCAACCTGTACTTCCACACTCGACACTACTTGGAAATTGCAACTCTATTACCATTCTTTTGGAACTCTTATGCTTAAATATTTTTTTTAAATAAAATATTTATATAGTATGAATCATTCCAATGTTGATCACAAACAATATGAAAAGTTATGCATTTAAGTTTCAAAATTAAAATGATGGGATATAATAATTATAAAAAAGTGAACCAAACAACTATAATTTCTTTTTCATTAACCCTACAAAGAAACAAGCTAAAAGTAGTGTGAAGTTATTTTCTTTTATCTGTTATTTTTTCTTTTGCAATCAGAACTTTTGTAGCCATTAGCCAACCATCTGCTAGCACTTCACTATACTAGAAATCTTATTTATTAGGAACATTGTCTCTACCAACTTCAAGTTCATTTGCATTGTCCTTGTCCTTACCCCTTAGGCACCTACCACTTCTTGCTAAAGTTCATTAAAATATCAAAAAGGGATTTTTATCCTCTAAAGTTTCTAGTTATTGGTACTTTTTCAATCCTTTATGTCTAAGTGTATCTTTTCCTCACGTTAATACCAATTTTTTTAAAAAAATAGGGCAAAGGACCCTATTTAAATTATGTTATACCCCTTTTTATTTAAAAGAAATACTAAGAGATTAATTTCATGATCTACATGTGTAATTACCGTTTATATGTCCAACCCTAAATTTCATAGTTTGAAATAATATTGTCCACTAATTCTCATTAGTAACTCCAATTGAAAACCAACCTTATAGCAATTCCCACTCAAAAAATTCAATTCCATTTTAATTAAACCAATAAATAACAAGGCCATGATCATAGTTAATGAGATGGTGATCTGATTGGTTTCTTCACAGCTTATATATATGGACCCACAAAGAGATGGCAGCTTTGTGAAATCCAGCCTTAACAAGATATGGATCCTCCCAGTAGTGGTACGTCTTGTACAAACTAAAAACAAAAGCAGCTCTTTACACCTTAGCTTATCTCTCTCCTATTCATCAAATAAAAGTTAAAAAGAAAAAGAAAAGCAGCTCCCACTACTTGTCTGGCAAAGCTTTGTATTCATATAATGTATAGATGATGTACAAAGAAATATTATTTTCTGTTAAGCAACAGCTCTAAAACCATAACAGTCGTACACAAAAAACTAATAAATAAATAAATAAATAGAGGAAACTTAGATAAACCTTCTTAAAGATTTTCTTCAAGTCCATCATCAAGTGTCAACTTGACCTTTTTATATTACCACTGTCTACTGTGGAAGATCTAACAAAGAATATTGCTTTTATTTAAATCCACAAGGGGAAGCTAATTTATGAGACACTTGGTTAGATCGCAATCAAACTAGTTGCCTCGGGCAAGATCACAGCTTGCATACCAACCAAACAAGGGATCATCTGTGAATCTAACTTTAATACATGTCACTGGGTGATTAAAGTGTGGCGAATGCCAAGATTATATTGATCTAAACAAACCTTAACAGATAACAAATTGAAGATTTGTTTATATATAATCAGACATGACAAAGACACATTTGCAAAATACTATTACTTGGAGGGATTGTGCCTTACAGAAGGGAGCGCCCTGTCTACTAAACTAGAGGAAAGATTTATATTAATACTTGCTTTATATGATTATCAAATTGCAAAAAGAGCACTCAAAAGTATGCAAATTTTCCACGTCATCTATCTAAAAGAAAGAAATTATTCACAAAATAGTTAGTAACCGAAAATACATGGAACCATATACATATATATGTGAACATAAAGAACTTAATTCATACCCTTATCTGATTGTCTCAACTGCAAAGACACTCGAAGAACTGTGTAGTACCAGTGGGGATTAATTTGTATCACCAAAACACACCAAAAAGGCCTGGCAAATAAACAAAAAGTAATAAGAATCCAATAAAACAAAAACACAAATAAACTTAATTCATAGCCATTTCCAATTGTTTCCTTTGAAATAGCACTGAAATTGTAGTACTGGGATCAATCTGTCTTATTGAAAAACGACTAAAGATCTGATTAATAAACAAAAAAAATGAAGAAACAAAACAAAAACAGGAAAGCGCAAGTATAAATGGAGAATTAATGCTAATAGAAAGAGACTAACGAATTCAGAGGGTCACTACATATTTATCAGCTCAATCGTGTTTACTCAACAACTATCGAATTACATTGGGTCTGACTCAAAAATTTTTGGAACGAGTATCACTTTAGCATATGTTAACAAAAAATCAGATTAAAAATTCTACCAATAGAAAAGCATACAAAAGCCAACTTAAATCAACTTGACAAAACATATTTTCCATGTCGCCTTTAGATTAGGAAGCTTCATGAGTCCTTCCTGAGCTCCTGGGATAATTTCACAAATACAACTACTGCCACCTGGCACTGTCTGAGCAGCAGAAAGTGGGATGGACCCACACTTTGGTTGGAAAGTCCATCAAACTACCAAGGTTCAGTGGAGAATCCATATGTTAACAGAGCTAGATAAATTGAAGATAAACCCCTTGTTTTTAGCTAAAGCTCACAAAATATTCCCAACTAGAATTTCAAAATGCAATAATTGTTAATATTATAATAAAGCTCCAATAGCAAAATCAACAATTTTCTTCCATATATAGAGAACCCATATGCAACCACTCCCAAGAAATTCCCATCTCAAAATCTCCAAACATCAATACTCTCCAAGCATGTCAACTTCTACCTCGACCGCCCAACTGTTTCAAGATCTTGTAGGGGACTTCTACTCAAGAAGACTGCTACTACATACCCCTCTTCACCAATCACCAACTGCAGCTGCTCCTCCAGCTCCTGCAAACAGCCATGATTCGACAGAACCTTATAGTAGTGATAACACTTTTGATGCAAATGTTGTTATGGTCCTCTCAGTTCTCTTGTGTGCCCTGATCTGCTCACTTGGATTAAATTCCATCATTAGGTGTGCATTAAGGTGCTCTAATTTAGTAGCTTCCAATTCTTCTGGCAATTCTACAGCTCGATTAGCCAATACAGGAGTCAAGCAAAAAGCGTTAAAGACTTTCCCAACAGTAAACTACTCAACTGACTTGAAACTGCCAGGCTTAGACACAGAGTGTGCTATATGTCTCTCAGAATTCACACCAGGTGAACGAGTTCGTCTTCTGCCCAAGTGCAACCATGGATTCCACGTCCGATGCATTGACAAGTGGCTTAGCTCACACTCATCCTGCCCTACATGTAGGCACTGCCTGATTGAGACATGCCAAAAGATTGTCAGTTGTAGCCAGGCTACCTCATCAGGACCTGCACCAGTACAAGAAACCATTGTGAACATAGTGCCACTAGAACCCGAAGATTTGATTCGAAATTACAGGGGACTTAGCTAAGTATATTGTTTTTTATTTAATTGTAGAATCTGTTAACTTAAGTCGCGCCCACGCCTTGAAAGATGGTGTTAGAGGGCCTTTATTATCATTGCTTCAAATCTTCCATTGACATGAAGTGTAGTGTAGATGTAAATTTGTATACAGTTTGAAATTATCACTTGTCTCAATTTTTCCCTCCAATTCGAACATTATGTTTTGAATAAATGAAAAACGAACTGCATTTTCAAACTCATTTTGTTTGCAAACAGATGTGCAATTGAACTCAAGTTTGGAGTTGATGTACTAAATGTACAATTAATTTTCAATTAGTAGCCTTACTGGCTTGTTTGTAGAATTTCATTTTGAACTTATAACGTTACTAGCTCGTACCTTTATTATATAGTTTAGAATTCATTTGCAGATTCTACCAATTTTGGTAAGAATCTGACTCAATTCAACCAATTCCATAAATTTAAAAGTTTGGAATTTTAAATGCATTCTTATGCATAGTACAGATTTGTAAATGAAATTCTATACAATAACCAAACAAGCTCTAAAATTGTAATCAACTGCATTTTTTTATTAACAATTCAACCAATTACTATGTAACAACTGGGTTTTTCTTAAATATCCAGCTGAGTCCATAAAGCAAGAACAAGGTTAAAGAGTCATAGTAACTAATCAAAGGGTACTAAGGAAGAAAACCACTTTAAGAAACAACCATTCTAAAAGGAGACGGCCAGTAGGCTAAGTCACCAAACAGAATTCTCTTTATTTATTTGAAAAATAAGAAACCAGAAGTAAGAATATGCTTTCCACAGCGACCAGTCTTGTTATTGTTTATTGCAAGACACATTACAGTAACAATACTGATAATATAATTGTTATAAAAGCACATGAGCAAAAAGAAACCAATATTCTGATTGGTCAGGCATGTGAATTATAGTATCTTAATGAAAACACAACTAATTCCCCATAATGCAGTGATTAAGACAAATAAAGCCAGCCACCACAAAAATTATCCTATGTTATCATTTCACACAATTCCTAGAGATTAATCAAACAATGATGAAAATGGCCTCATTCTAACACTATATGAAGAGAGAAAAAAATAGCAATCTAAGCGAAACCAATAGGTCCATCCAATCAATGAAGCATAAAACCAATGGAAGCTGAGGGTGATTCCACTATGTATTTTCACATCAAATGAATGTGGACTAATTAAAAGGGGAGTTTTGTATCATAGTAGTCATAAGAAAGTATATGATTAAGGATAGGATGGCAATTCTTGTTAGTGAAACATTTCATGTTGTGTGTCTGAGCTATAGCCATAACAAAATTAGGGTCAACATGAACATGACATAATAAGTTCATTATCTTAAAAATCTAAACATGAACCCAATCCACCTAATAAATTGGTAAAATGACTGATAGGTTATATTTTTATAGTATTTTTAGTTTAGTTTTTATTAGGAATTTTAGTATTTTTAAATTAGTTTAATTAGTTTTTCACTTAAATTTATTTATATTTTTAATAAATTCTTGATAAGCTTGATTCAAAAGGTTTTTAGCAGGAAAATAACCAAAAATCATATCGAAGAAAGTTGGGGCTGAAATTGGAAATCTAAGAGCTCAACATGGCCAAGTCAGGGAGTACACGGGCATGTCATGCAGTGCCACGGTCATTGCACCTACTGGAAAATCAAACAGACCGAATTTAGTTACTCAGCCCGTGTAAATTTAAGAAATGGGCGTGGCCTTTGCATAGACTGCATGAAAATATTAAAAGGACTCATATCAAGCATTGCTGAAGCCCAACCTCATGAAAGAAGACTCCTAAACAGAAAAGGAATCCAATTCAAATCAGTTTTCTACTCAGATTCAAAGACACCCTATGAATTCTTGATCTCGTTTTTATTTTCATTAATTCTTATTATTTATGAAATTATTTTCAGATTTTATTGAGTTTTATTTAATTATTATATCGAATTAAAATTTTATACTAAGGATTTGATGTAACTTAACTTCTACCTCAATTCATGATATTAGATTTGTTATTCTTTGTTCAAGTTATAATTTATTACTGAATTTAATGTTTTCAGGCAGAGTTTCTCCCCTAAATTGATTTATTTCATTTATCGCTATCGGAAGAAGGTTTTTTGATAAGAAAATGGTAATAAATTACATGGAAATAATAACTTGATGCGGAAGCTATATGATTTGACTCATGGAGGGTTTTCATAATTTAATAACCTTAGGTTATGAATTCTTGAACAAACCATAAAACTTAATGATTTAATTCATATTTAGATGCACTATTGGGACATAAGTAATTAATGGGATCAAAATAGCAAACAATATATCGAGAGAACTTGTTAGTGACTTTAGGGTTGTTTCCCCTACTTGAACAATTAAAATTGATTAACAAACTAATAAAATAAATTTAACAAACTAATAAAATAAATTGGGTAGAGTTAAGTGAAGTCAATATTCCCTAATAGTTTTTAAACCTTGATTTCTTTTCATCAATTAGTTTTATTTGAATTATTTTATTTTATTTCATTTTACTTACTTTTATAAATACCCTTTTTTGTATCGTTTAAATAATAATTTTGGTACTTGGTATACAATTTTTGTGAGATGATACTCTACTCATTCTTTACAACTTGTTGCGATTTCGTGCACTTGCGAAAATTACAGTCAATGACAGAATAACACGTTTAACATTTAATAAAATAATCCACATTAGGAGAAAAATTAAAATATTATTTGGAACTTACTAGTTACTACCAAACAAGTACCAAAATCACATTTGAGGAAAGGTTACATCCATTCTTTGTGTTGCTATTAGTTCGATCATAGCAGATATTGGAAGGAAACGATTTATATGCCCGACCAGTTTGAGAGTAAGACTTAGTTGTTCTTTTTGTTATATTAAAAGTATGGATAGTCCTCTCTTTTTATAGAAGGGATGACAGTCTGCAACCTCACTCAAAAAATTGGTGTAGAATTTGATGACATGATTATTTTCATGTCATAACAGGGTCAACGAGATAACGAGACAAACATGATAAACATAAACTCAAATCCATTAGTCTTGTGTTGGTTTGTATTGCATGTTCTGTAATATTGCAACCCCTAATTAACAGCATTGACTAATCACACTAGCCCAAGGCCAAAATTTTATTTGCACATGCTTCTAGTGACATGATATATTTGCTGAATTTAGATCATCGGTGGACATGAAATGAACGCATTCTTGTTCATTAGCATAATCTCTATTTCACCATGAAGAATTGCAATCATTAAGGAGAATTTAATATAGAAATAAAATGAGCAAGATAAAAGGTTTCATGGGAGACATGCAGGATAATAGGGCAATATGTGCAGTTTGTGATAGACCACCAACTGATAGTGGGAATTCAGTACTGATACTTAAGACCTTAGAAGTTTCACAAGCAAGTTATCATGGTGTAGCTTAGAGGGGCAACTGAACATGTCACCAAGTATCTTGCTCGGCTTAATTATCGCACTCAAATTGATTTAAGGATGAAAAATATTCTTCTCTAAATCAAACTGCAGGTAATGCAAGGGAATCTGTGAAGATAAACAATCATATGAAAGGTTCAAAGAAGTTTGAGGGCCTTGAGTATTATAATCATGGAGATGAACTTAATTATAGGAATTCTCGTAAGAAATAGAAACTCACGATAGTCTAGCAAAAAATTGACAAAGAAACCATATCAAAAATCTAATGGGTGCAGACAAACTTCAAAGATTAATAGCATCATTGAGCTAGCCTACACGTAGGCCAACAACTATAGAACCAAAAGACAATTAGATTTTCAAAATTAGGATGTACAGCAATTCATGGTGGCTTATTTTGTATATCAGAGATTATTGTTCAATATTAAACCAAAATACCAATGTACATATGAGAAACATCAGAGAACACTTCCAGAAATGGATAAATGCCATTTAGTTGACATTTTATGATTTGATATATGGAATAGAAAATTCTTATACTATGAAATTAAGAAGGAACATGATTGGGAAATATAGTCCATGAGCCTCCCTATATATAGAACTGTGTAGTGTATTCCGTGGTTTGAAGTTATTCCACTAGAAATGGAAAAGCACTATATATGGTCATGAGATATATTGTCCAATCATCTCTCCCCCACCACACCGAACCCCACACCCCACACCCCTTGAAAGGGAGGGCTAAGCACTAATATAAACTATTCAAAATATGTTTCTATTACTACTTCTAATTCATTTTATTAGCATTCTAAATACACAAGTCCACTTAGGCTTATAAATTAACTCCAATTATTTTCATATTTTATTGTCTATCAAGTGCTATCATCAGTATGCACTTTTAATTGGAAAGTAAAAGAACACACGAAAATAATGAGAATAATAATTTAAAAGAGGCAGTCAAACACCACACAAAAACATGAGTGAGCACTTCAAAATCTAGCCAAACAAAAAATTTAAATATACGCCAAAAAAATTTTGGAAAGTACATTGTAAGTGTAGAAGCAGTGCAAGTGAATTCAAAGACAATGCAAAATGATGAAGTCCACCTAAATACTTGGCACTTAAATCTGATTCACTTGAACTAAAGTTTACAGCTTTTGACAATTTCTTTTGATCGACAATTCATGTCTCTGAAAAACTGCAATACATTTTCTAGGACAACTTTAAATGATAACTACATAGCCAAACCAGAATGGTGCATGCTTCCACAGAATTTTATCAGTACTTTGAAACATTGGTGACAGTAAATCTATGCAGAGTTAGCAAGAAAGGATGTATAGAAAATTTCACATAAATGTTGTGCTCTGATGTCGAAGTTTTTTCAAGGTTTTGAAGGAGGCAGCCTGTGCATTTTCCAAAAGAAAACATGTGCTGATGCCAAATTTTCTCTTGTTTGCATAACCACAGCTTTGAAGCAATTCCCAGAGCAGCAAACTTGTGTACATCCATGTTAAAGATGGGAATTCTAAAGATGTCTTATCCATGACTAACAATGTTATGAAAATATCTCACATCTCAGGATGCATTTCTTTTAAGTTTTAAGGTGTGCACATTATTTTCTCTTCTCCAACAAGCTTAAGAAAAACTAAGAGACTTTCAGAAAACATATAGTGAAAATCAAAGATAAGACGTGTACAGCAAATAAAAATCGCAGATTTTCTGGAAAGCATCACCAACGAATTTGATCTGCATGACAGCCAGGCAGTATTTAACACAAACGCATCAACAAGAAGATAACCAATCGAGATCAACATCATTTGAATTACCAAGAAATAATGCACTGAGGTTCCTATCAACCAAAACTCCAAAAGTCACCGTGTTTAAAAAAAAGTAAATTAATTGTGTCAAACATTAGGACTAGATTGCATATCAGGTCAACTTCATGTTAAGCTGGTCTTGAGAAAGGATGCCAGAAAAAGAGCACGATATTCAGAACATAATTTGTTGACATACTCCATAGAATGACAGAAGGGAGATTAGATTGGTATACATTTGAGCACAACACATAGGGTCGTTAAGCGCAAACATATATTAACTTGCTACAACAAAGCCTGTGTTCAAAACCACTGTCACCAGTTTTCAGGGACTTCCAGCAAATATAAAAATGCCTCTTTTTCTTAGAAATAGACTCATAATAACATCAATCAAGGGCACTGTCACCCATACTTGGTCCATTAGTTACTCAGCAAGCCAAAGTGTTACCTCATTTCACAGGCCAACATAACAAAAGCATAAAAAATCATCAGCAGAATATTATCAATAACAAAAAATTTTATACAGAATAACTTTTACAAATTGGTGCTTTTTAAAAGTCACATTAAAGTTTAGGAGTATCTACGAAGAAATTCTAAAATATTTATAGATGATACCCCGTACTCTGTTACATATTTTCGGTAACAAGGATCTTCAAGACACTTCTTTTGGCTGACAAATTCCTCTTACCTAATAAGTAAATTGACATGAGTTTGATAATGGAAAAGAATATACTTCAAAAAATAAAGTATAATGTGTCTATAAGCAGTTATTTTCATAGCATGTAACATCAAAATTTAAAGTTTTAGATGCGCAAACAAATTAGATGAATAACAAACTTAAGTCCAGATAGCTCCAAATATATTGAACTAATGAACCTTGCTGACTATTTCAACACTAATGCGACAGGAAAAAAGAGATGCATACTTGTGCATCTAGAACCATATATCATCTGAACTCCCTTAAGCAACAAAAATTTCCAAACAGAACATACTTTAATACAAGTAAATTAGAAAGCAGAATTCGTTCTACTATTTATCGAATGCAACCCAAATGCACATTTTTACACTGCTTTGCTTCAATATTTAAATTAAATTAAAGGAATTAACAATTTCATATTACTTAAGATTTGCTTGAAATCACATCTTAACTTATGTAGTTGATGAGTCCAATTTCTATTCCTCGTTTCATATTTCTTAACATCACCTAGTTTGAACCTAAACTTGCCATCTTAACAAGTTGGTGAAACCCATCTGTGAATGTGTACTATACACATGAGGGGTTCTTTTAGTAATTATAGAGAGGTAGAAATGTGCAAGTAATGCTCAAGGAATAATTTAGAAAAGGACACGGGAGGAGAAGTAGCCATCTTTGGTGGGCATAGATGTCATTTGATATGTGAGGAATGAAGAAGAATAGTAGAATATCCACTAATAGGAAGTCTGAAACACTTTCCATAACAGAGTAATGAAAAGAGTCATGTCTAGTAGAACTCCACTAATAGGAAGTCCATACTCCGTTGTGCATAAAATTTGTAAAAGTGATCGATTGGTTTGCTTATGCTGGATCAGAAGTATGGAGTGCAATGCAAGCAATTCGTAATACCATGTTCATCAGTTTGCAAGTCATGATACATAATTAAATAATTCATGAAATCCCAATTTGAAAAAAGTTAACGTTTAGGATTTCTTATAACACTCAATTGCCAAGCCCATATTAAAACGTTAAGAGACAAATAAAGTATAGATCAAATACCCATAAAAAAAAAAAAAAGGAGGAAAATACTTACATTTATTCAAATATCCATGAAAACTTCTAAACTGATCAAAGAGCAATTCTAGTGTTGCCTGTGAGATGAAAACAGCGTTAAACATGACCAAAATAGACCCATGCAATCTGCAAAATTGAAAATCCATTTGCAATCTCAAAAGAAGCCCTTGAACCCAATTTTGGATTGTTAAAAGTTCAAATCACAAAAAGCAATTGCGGTTGCTCTTACGTTCAAAAAACACGATGGTCTTCCAGTACAGTTGCCATTCCAAGCATTCGCAGAGTGTCAGGAACCAATGCGCTCAAAGTCAACTCCACGCGAAGCAAACTGAACGCTCCAAATTCCGTCCGACTCGCGGACCTCTATTTTTTTTTTTTTTTTTAAAGTAAAGAACGGATTACAAGATGGATGTATTGTAAGGTCAAATCTAAATTTATTTTTCAATTTAATAGGAAATAATGTATAAATTCAACCTGTATTCTTTAGGGTAGATAATTATTCGGTATGGTTAATTATTTACCGAATTATATTTATCGATTGATATATTTACTATTTATCGATTTATCAATTGATATATTTATCGATTTACCATACTAGAATTTTCTTTATAAACAAATAAACCTGAAATGATTGGTTCAGCTAAATTGATAAATTAAAATTTTTGAATTTTTCTAAATATTAATATTTTATATAACGTGCATTATATATTGAGTATCTTGTTATATATTTATTTTTTATCTATATAATATTAAAGTGTAAATTTTAATTAAATTAAAATAAATATAAGAAGTTAATTTTGTATTACATTTTGCTATAAAAATCACTTATAATATTACATTTTATATACTTGATTTTATTCTTATAATGAAATAAGCTCAAAATAAAATTCAACTCTCAATCCTAAACCTAATCTTTTAATTCTTAATTTATAAATGTAAATTTTTAAAAATGTTAATAGGTGCCCAATAAAAAACTAAACACTCAATCTCTCTCTGCTCTCAATCCCAAATTAAAATCTAAATACAATTATAATAAAAAATAATAATAAATTATTTTTTATTATTAAATAAAAGAAAAGAAACGAGAAAATGATTTAAATTAATAATAAAAACCACTTTCGCTATAGTAGTAGTATTATTTATCTAGTGTATAAGAGAAAGGAATATTTGCATATATACACAAATTCTTGAAATCCTAAAAAGTGAACCAAACAGAATTATATAATTCTAATTTTTTTTCAGTTTTCTATACGTAATTTTTCTTTTTAAATAAAATAAATTTAGGATATAAGAGAAAAAATATTTAATTATTAATAGGCCATCTATTTATTGTAAGAGGATAAAATTTTTTTACTAAATTAAAATAATAATAGCTACAAATCATTCAGTAATAAAAAAAATTAAAAAATAATTATTAGGAATAAAACTCTCTAAAATTCATCTAACAAAATAATGTTTGAATGTATATAAATATATCAATAAAATATTATATATTTTTTAAATTAAAATTTTTAATTGATTATCAGGCAGTGTTCTGAGAACTGGATCGGTCAGTAAATCGGTGAAAGTAGGGGTTCATTAAATTAGAGGGTTTTACCGGTTTCAATAAGGTTGAACTGAATTTTTATATATAATATTTTTAAATATATTTATTAAATAAAATTGAAAATATAGCTTAAAAATAATTCAACTCAAATAAAAAAATTTTCAAATTTAGATTTTACAAAAAAATAAAAAATAAATATTTATCTATATGTATTTATTTAAAAATAATAACTTAATTCATTAAGAAGTCTAATAGGCCAAAGTAACATCACGGGCTACACAACAAGTAATAATTTTTCACTTACTAAATCGGTGAAAACACTTATTATTGAAAAGATTCAAATTCGATACTTCTTACTTCTCTCATAAATGATTAAACTATACATGATTGACTTAAAAAAAATTTTATAATTATATCGTAATAAAATAAAATTTTCTAATTAGTTATAACTAAAATTATTTTAAAATATTCTAAATTTCAGTAAAAGCATTATCGAAAAATCATATTGTTTTCTTCTATTTTCACATCTATATAGATTATAGATAAAGGTATAGATATATATTGATATATATAGTATAGAATATACCAATCCCTATACGATTTTGGGAATTTTACAATACCATTTATTGTTCAGCATTTTACTGAACTGTTCACATCGACGGCTATAAACCATATTTTGTTCATTCCTATAAAAATCTTGTTTGAATTTTTTAATCCAATTGAATTAATCGAATTATTTCTTAAATTAACAAAATTTAACCATAATGTATTTAATTGAATTAAATTAGCCAAATTAGTTTTTGAATTACCGCACTAAACTAAATTGATCCATTTAATTGAAGTAGTCAAATTATTTATAATCACCAAGTTACCTAAGACTAATATTCTATTAATTTAGTTAATTCAGTTAGATTATATGTTAATTCAACCATAATTGATCATTAAACCAACAAATTCATATACCAAAAATCAATTTTCAATTCGTAGAATGGATTTGACCAAATAACCAAATTAATCAAATTGGCCCAATCATTTGCAAACCCTTTATCTCATCTTTTACTTTTATCTATACTTCAATTTATAAAATTACATCAAATTAAATATTTTATTCTGCAAAATTATTTTATTGAATACTTATTTTTGAACCACTTTAAATACTTATTAGACTCTTAAAAAATGTGAAATATTATTACAAAAATACACTAATCGCATATCAAATTAATATTTTATATATATAATTAAAAATTTTAAAAATTAATGTGAAAAATATGTAATATTATCAAAATTCATAACTTTAAAGTTATAATAGATCCCTCTAGGGTTTTGAACAGTAAATCAAATGCGCATTTAATATGTAATCCATAACTTTAATATATATAGATTATGAAATCTACAGGATTAGATAATTATTTTTTTAATACTATTATATTTAGTATTTTTTTAATGTGTTTTATATCTTATTCAGTTGATTAAAATATATTTTTTCAATTAGGTATCCAACATTGGTAAGAAACCATCTCACAATCCTATTGTCTTTGCTCCAGTCCAAAGTCCTTCAACCCCACAAAATATTGGGTTTGGATTATATGAGAAAGAGATGTCCAAAATGCACAGTTTCTCAAATCTATGCATTCGAATAATACACCAAATCCAAAAAAAAATTAATTTGATGTTGAACTCCCAAACATGTAATTTTTTAACCCAATTTCTATTGCCACTAATGTCCATCACAAAGGATAAAGTTTTTAAATATAGTGCCACGTAGCCCTCCAATTAGCGGTTCCAAAATTTCTTTTTTTTTTCTCTCTCTCTTTATTGCGTGGCAAACCAAAATAATATTATAAAAATATACGGTTGGATATCAAACATTTCGCTTTTTATATTTTTATAAAAAAGTTAATATTAAAATCTGCACAATATGCGGAGCAATATTAAAGATAAAATAATTTTTTATAATATCATTTTAAAATAATAATAAAATACAATAAAATGACGTTGAAATCCATTATAAAATTACATCTTATTAAAATATATTAATTTATAAAGGATTCAATTCAAGTTAACCAAAGTTAAAATTATATACATAATGCAGGAGTTGAGTTGACATATAATAGATTCAACTCAAGTTGACTGAAGTTTGATTAACAATTTATTCAATCTGTATTTTTACTTAATTTCAGAATTACATAACCAGGAAGATGGATCTTTACTTTCGGAATGTGTTTTTCTTCTCTCTCGCGCGTTATTACTGACGATGATTTCTCTCTCTTTTTTCTTTTTTCAATTTATTAGGAATAACAGAAGTAGAAGAATCAACCAAGGCCAACAATGTCGTATTCATCGCAATAGAGTGTGGGAGTGGGACCAAGTAACTGCACACTATCTGATGATGACCTATTAATGAATTAATTAACGATAAATAAATTATAATTTGTGATCTTTGATTAATTGTGTTAAGGTTAAATACATAATTCAGGAGTTGAATTGGCATATAATGAATTCAATTCAAGTTAACCAAAGTTTGAATAACAATTTATTCAATTTGCAAAGCTTGAATTGTATGTATTTTAATTTAATTTAATTGAGGAATTTAGAAATGTATTAAATACATGAAAGTTGACTTTGGTATTTATATTTACATTTATATAAGGTTAATCCAATCCATTAAAATATTAAAAAATTAATATTTTACTATAGTTTATATAAGTTGACTATAGTTTCTGTTGTTTAATTGGATTTAGAAGTGTTTTTTTTTTATAATTTTATTTATTTTTTAAATTTTTATTTCATTTTATCTTTAATTCTCTATTTATATAATTTTATTCAAATTCCTACTTTATTTGTTTTAATTTTTAAATAAAATGTTAAATGTAAAAACTAGGGAAAAAAATTATACCAGGCGAATTCGTTGAATCAGCTTTTCAAGACCAAAAGCAGTTTTTAAGGTATTGATTTCAGTTAGTTTGTGATTTTGCATTTGTATTTCGATAAAAACATTAGTTGAAAATATAAAATAACTTGTCTTTTAACAATTGTATTAAATAACTGTTTTTCTTATATTTAATAATTTAAGAGATTTATATTTGGCTATTATTTAAGATAAATTTCTGTGTTTTTATATATTATCTATAATATATATAAAGTCGGAATGAAGAGGAATAATGAGATTTTCGATATTATTTTTATGAAAATTAAAATATTTTAAAATAACTTTAGTCTTAACCATTTAAAAAATTTTAAATTATATATATATATATATATATATATATATTTTGATTGAAGTTTTTTTTTAAATTTTTTAATAGATAAATATATATAAAAATTAAGCATTTTAAAATTTTAAATTATTATTATTATTATTATCTTATTAATATAATTTATAATTTAGCTTCAATATTATTATTTTAAATAATATATGCAAATACGAGGCATTTGAAAGTTTTTACATTTTTAATTTATTATAAATATATTTAGATAATTCAGATTTTGATTTAAAAATTTTAATTACAAATTGCACTCTAATTTGATTTTCAAAAAAATAAAATAAAAAATTATTATTTTTAAACCTCTCAAATTTAATTAGTTATATTGATATCTTATTTAATTCAATTTAAATGCTTTCATGATTTTGATTGGCTAAAAAAATAAAAATTGATTATTTTTTAATGCATTAGAAGCTTTTATGGGCGGAAAAACTCTTCTCTTAACTCACTAAACTAGTGAAAATTATTGTGATCAAGAGGACTCAAACTTGAGAGCTCCCACTCATCACATAAGTGAAAAAACTAACCAGACCATTTTCTGGTTGGCAAATAAAAATTTATTATTATTTATAAATATTTAATTTAATTTATTAGATTGGTTTCTTGTTAAAGTATATTTATTTACTACAAGAAATTATAGTAAAAGTTATTAACAAAATATGCACATTAATCATAAAATGTATAATAGAAGCTCTATGATAATTCTTATAACTCAATTTGATTTTTCTTCAAAAAAGAAAATGAAAGCAACTAACTTATAACAAAATTTTTTTAAATCAGTACATTAAATGACACATTTCATATTTAAATTGTTATTTTAAAGAGAGTTACAAATATATCATTTTTTCCGATGAGATGTCACAGTGCAAGACATACAATCAAAAAATAATATTTATTATACATACAAAGTGTAACATAATTTAATGTCTCAATCTAAATAATAATTTATATTTTAAGATTATATAAATAAAAATTTAAATGAATATAAAAATAAACATATAACAAGTATAATCGACATAAAATTTATGTTATAAAAAAAATTAATATAGATAAAAAGACCAATTATATCAAACTTGGTTGAGTACCAAACTTAATATTTTAATAAAATAAATCAGATAATTTAACCTGGAAGGTCAAAATTTTGAAATATAGAATTACCAGTGTTAATGAGGACTTTGTCTGAATGACACTTCTAATCCAATTGTGGAAACACATGTGCACATAAAGAAAAAAAAAGTCATTGTGTAATTAAGTATTAATGAGGACTCCATGTTGTTCAATAGTCAATTTTCAAGTAGAACAATCGTTAATAGAGACAACAAATGTAGGAATCAGTAACTAAAACTATTTAATGGTCAATAATTACAATTAATGATTAACTGTTAGAAGTTGTTGAAGAATGAAGAGTGATGAAATTCTGAAACACTAATAACCCGTTTGAAATAAATAAATTTTATAAAATTTTGTGAAATTTATTTAAAAATTTATGTTTTATGTTTCGAATGAAAAATCAAGTTGATTTCAATTCTAGAAATTCAATTCCACGGAATTGAATATAACTATACTAAATTCTACAAAAATTAGTGGAATTTTCAAATGAATTTCACAAAATTAAACACTCCAATTTTTTGTGACAAAACTACCCTCTTCTTCTACAAATTTAATTTTGTAATTTTTTTTTTACTTATTTAACTTTTTTATTTTATCAAATATGATCATAAAAATAAATAATTAAATTTTATTTGACAAAACTGCCTCTCTATAGACTGAAATATTTTCTTTCTTTTTCCTTGTATTTTTTTGGACTTTATTAGTGCGAAACTATAGTTTTTATCCTATGTACTAATATTTTTAAGTATAATTAACAATAATAATAACTTTTTTAAATATTTTTATAGTTTTTAAATTAATTAATTAAATAAAAAAGACATTTTACACATTTTTTCTTAAACAGAAACATTTTATATAAATTAAAAATTAAAAATAATTGTTATGATGAATGTTATAATTTTTTATATATTATATTTATATAATTAATTAATTAATTGGTTAGGGTGGAATGTGAGTGTATTATTTATATAAAGTTTATTATTTAAATCTTAATAAAAAATAAAAAGTTATAATATTATATATAATAAATATAAATTGGTGTTTATTATTTATTTTTATTAGATTATTATGTTAAGAGTATTTTAGAAAATAAATACAAATAAATTTTTATTTAAAAATTTATTCTAAACATAATTTTATGAAATTAAATTGAATTTCTTATTTTAAATTATGCATACTAAATATAACAAATTTATTTATAAATAAATTCTAAAGCTATATATATATATATATGAAAGTTAAAACAAAGAAAATGTTTGTTCAGCATTTTATTTTTCTGTATTGTGATCAGAAAATTTAAATATTTTAATTAATAATTTATTATAGATTATCTATATTAGATTATTTAAATTATTAAACCTTATATATATAACTGTAATTATCTATTTATCCTTAAAGTAAATTATTTAAATTGTTTAAATTATATACTACCTAAAATTTAGCTGAATTTTTAATTTGATATTCTATTTTTTCTTTTTTTAGAAAAATTTAAAATTTTCTTTTATTTTTTTTATATTTTAATTGGTCAATGTACTTAATTTTTTATTTAATATAGTACTGCTAACCGATAACATTTAAAATATAATATAATCATCTAATCTAATCCAACTAAAATTTTAATTTTTAAATTTTTTGAATTTAATCCACTAAAATCTTAATTTTTAACTTTTTAAATTTTATATAATCTTTATCTCCTCCAACAAAATTAATTCACTTTATTACTTATTTCATATCTATAAAATACTAAATATTCCTTCTCAACATCACGGCATCCACAAAATAATAGCAATCTAAGACAACTAAAATTTCGTCCATTATTGTCCAGGTTAGTTAATATTTTTTGTTCATGTTTTAGCTTTCTTTTTCTTTTTTTTTTTTTTTCTATTTCTCCTCTATTTCAATTTTTCTGAATACAAGAGAGGGAGAGAGCCCAAAAAGAAAATCAGCCTTAGCTCAACACAGGCACAGTCCTGGATAAGGAGACACCTTGCAAATCCTCACGAAGCAAAGGGACAACAGCACTAGGTGGCTCGACAAGAATAAGGAGATCCTCTGCACCATCATTTATTTCTATTTAATGCAATAACTAATAATTTATTTATATTCTTCATATTTGAAGTTCTTTTTTTTTTTTTTATTTCCATTGTATGTAAGAATAATCGGCTAAACCTCATGCGCCAACTTACTTTTTTTCATTTTATTTATATATAAATATTTATCCGGTCTCATAATTTTTATATAACACTATACTTTTAATGCTTTTCATCTCCTAATCCATACTTATTCATTTTTTTTATTTTTTTATTATAATTTGATTTGAAACAAAAATAAGAGATAGTATTTTTATTATCTATTTCAACATAAAATTATAATTAATTTTTTGTTAAAAATAAATATAATTTAAGCATAATAATTATTTAAACAATATCAATTACGTGCGAGTAAAGTGTGAAAATTTAGTTATAGGTAAAAATAATAGATCGATAATAAACTATTATCTCCTCTATTATTTCTATTAAAATGTTTCGGTATACAATTTAAAGTAGAATAAAGATAATACATATAACCATATTATTATTATTGTTATTGTTATTCGGAAAAAAATCTAAATGTTTTATATTTAATTTTACTATATATTAGATCTAACAATATATACTCACTAAAAATAAGAGAAAATTACTTTTTTTATTAAAAACATTATAATTTCTATAATTATTCATGCATAATAAGAAAGTTTCGGGATTAATTATTTTGAAACATATGCATTATAATTCAAAAAATTTTCAAAAATAATAATTATTGAAATATTATTTTAAATATTCACGCGCGAAACGCGGTTAACGACTAGTTTATTGATAAGCATCACACAAATTTACACATGATGGAAATGGAATGGATATTCACGAATTGTGAACTATTCTATCCCATATTCATTTAGAATTTTATTATTTATATTTATCTCAAAGTTGTTTAAATACACATTTAAGCATTCGTATCCAAACCCGTTTAAAATTTTGATATTCATATTCATTTTGAAGTTGTTTAAAATACAATTTAAATGAATAAAGTATCCGCAAATTTTAATTTATAAATAATTTAAAATATTTTTTTTACTAATAATAGGTAGGGTCCCTATAGATACCCGTGATCAAACTCATTTTTCTTAGCAAATAATAGTAGCGAATATTCATATATCTATATTTATATTCTACCAATTTATATTACAGGTAATAATTTCATTATTTATATTTGTCTCAAATTGTCATTATTTGTATCTTTATTAAACAGATCGTAGCAGAACAAGTATCCTAAAACACTTGAGCTGCTTCCAACCCATCATAAATACATCATAATAGATAAATCATAATATTCTCATAAGTAGTAAAGGAGCCAAAAATGAAAGTTAAGAGAAGTAAAATTTTAAAAATTACAGGACATAGTAAAAAAAGAAAAAGAGTACATAGTAAATTTTATTATTATTTTGTTAGCCTAGGAGCATGTCCATCCTTGGTTTTCCCTCCCTCCACCTCTACTCATAATATATATATATATATATATATATAGACTATCTAAATTTTCTAATCGAGAATGGTCTTGGCATTCCAAATTTGACGATAAAAGAAATTTTATGCAATTCTATTCTTTTCAAAGACTTGATAATACCCTGATAGGTATTATTTTTATAATTATTTTTAATAAATTTTATTTAGGTTCTCTCTTAAGTTTTATTTAATTTGTTTTATTTTAATTAATTTTACTTACGTTTTTAAATAAGGTTTCATTGAATCATATTTCACCTTATTTTGAGGAATTTTGTAAAAGTTTTATAAGAAATCAACCAAAAATGAAAGAAAGAGAATTTTAAGCAAAGGAATAATGAAGACTTTCAGTAAAAAGCACGCCTAGGGCGTGCCAAACAACACCCCCTAGTTCTCTCTAAGGCAAAAGTTAGTGAAGGTTAGAGATAAGCACGACATGGCATGCTAACTAGCATCCTTGTGCTAACCTGCAGAATTCAATTTTGGCTGAATATTTCAGCTTTAGCCTGTACTGCTTGCATGAATGTATATGAGAATCTTATGAGACATGCCCAATCAAACATAAATACTATCTAAATGCTGGGAGGATCCTAAATCGGGAGGATAAATAAAGCCTAAATAGTTTCCTATCTCCAACAAATTTCTTTCTCATTGAAGATTCACTTTTCTAAATGAATTTCAAGATTTTTCTATGAGTCTATATAAAGAGAGAGACTGACTAGCTTGTGATTATCTTTCGTTATGTTGTTCTCATTCTATTTAGGATCTCTTTCTTTCAGATTTCAAGCATTCAAGTTGGTGTCAAGATTCAAGAAAGTTGCTTAAGTCAATTGTCGACTAATTTTTATTTTTAAATTCTGTACTTGTTTTTTTCATTATGGAATTATTTGCAAATTTAGTTGAGTTTGATTTATTTATTATGCTGAACTAAATCTTTTTACTAAGGATTTGATGTAGTTTAAATTCATCTCCATTTTATAATATTAGATTTAATTTTCTTTATTTAAGTAAAATTTATTATTAATCTTAATATTTTTAGACAGAGTTTCTCCCTAGATTGATTTATTTTATTAATCGTTGTCGTGAGAAGGGTTTCTAATATGAATATGGTAATATATGTCATGAGAATAATAACTTGATATAAGAGTTAGATGGTTTGATTCACGGGAGGTTTTCATAAAATTAAAGGCCTTAATTTATAAATTCCTAAATAATCACAGGAACTTAATGATTTAAATTATGTTTAATTGCGCCATTAAGAGATGGTTAATTGAATTGGGTTAAAATAGCTAATAAAACATTGAGTGAACTTATTAGCCTAGGATTATTTCTCATTCTTAAATAATTAAAATTGATTCTCAAACTAATAGGATAAACTAAATAGAATTAAGTAAAATCAAAATCTGTAAATTTCAAACCTTAATATCTTTTTAACAATTACTTGTTAGATCTCATTCTCATTTTTTGCTTATCTTTTATTTTTACAATCATCTTTATTATAATTTGAATAATAGTAGATTAGCACAGTTTAAGTATTTGATATACTATCCTCGTGCACTTGCGATTGCCTTTCATACCCCCAATTAATTATATTTTAAAACTTTAGTAATTGAATATTAAATACTTCACTAAACATATTAATTGGTGAATCGCTAAATTCAAAATTTTCAAGCACCTCATCCTAGAAATTAAGAATTTAACCTCAAATATTGATGATTTAAAATACCCTTAATATAAGTAATTTAAAGTAAGATGTAAAAGGAAAATTAAGATGTATTTTTATATGTTCATGAAACTATAAATTTTTAGATTATAATGTAAAATTTATGTTGGCAATTCAAATATTTTGTTTCTGCCTTATTGTATTTCTATCATTTGTCCTTTTGTTTGAATATGAAATGAAGTATAGTCCACTAGCTATTCAAATGGCATGCTCATTTTGTACACCTAACACTAGTTCTCTTGGACAGAAAAAACAACTTCTGGCTAAAGCAGCCACAAATATTTATTGAGTAATGCAGACAGTATTTATTTCTTCTTTTAGAAAATAATGCATTTGCTGCTTATCAGACATCAAAATAAAAAATCAACATATATAATAATTTAAAAGAATATAGTGAGTAGTGAGTAGGAAGTCATGTTATAAGGATATATTGAAATACAAATGATAGGCATTTGAGAGTTAATAATTGAATCTTTGCTTGGAATTTACTTTTGTTTCGAGTTTTGCCACATCTTAAACTAAATACTTGCTTGGAAATTTATCAATAGGCACGAGTCTAATGATATATACATGAATTTTTTATCTTCTGAGTGATGAGATAAACACTTCATAACTTTGCTTTTAATTTTACTTAGATGATATCATTATAACACGATTTTATTATCTCTTAATTTTATAAGATTATACTGCTGGTAAGCTTATAAAAGTTAAATGTCAAGTGCCCTTAAAAATGTTAAGTACGTTCTCCAAGATACGAGCTCAACCCACTATGTTCTAAGTGAGCGAAAAAAAATTAAGTGCCTTGAAAAAATTACACTCTTTTTTGGAGCTACGGGCGCAGCTCGCCATGCTCTAAATGAATGAAAAAAGCTAAGTGCCTTAAAAGAAGTTAAACACTTTCTTTGAGCTATTAGTTCAACTCATCACGCTCTAAGCGAACGCAAAAAAACTAAGTGCTTTCAAAAAGTTAAACACTTTCTCTAAGCTATGGACTCAGCTCGGCATGCTCTAAGTGAACCAAAAAAAGCTAAATGTATTAAAAGATTAATTTCTAAATTTAAATTAATAAGGGTGAGCTTTGAAATAAAATAATAATGGAATACATAGATAGAAAAGGAATAATAATTTAGACATAAATGTCTAAAACTGAGGGGAAGCATATGATAGAATATAAATATTTATCATGAATTTAGTGGTAATTTATTCACAAATCTTTAACAATTATAGGGACTAATATGAATATTTGACGTAGAATCCTAAACAGGATATGTATTCGTAATCAAATACTAACTCGAGGTTTAAGAAAGAATCCTATATATACAATATTATTTCTCAAAATAGAGGATCGCTGTCAACGCAATAAAACTCTATATACTATTAATTTTTCTCTAAAAATAATTTCTAATGTCTTAAAGGCTATCAATTATCGTTTGGATAATAAGGTTAAAACTATAAATACTAGACCAAATATATAAATTCACTTCAATATTTTTGTTTGTTAAAAAAAAAAAAAAGAAACTTTTTGGCACTTCAAAATTAAAGAGGCATATTAAAATTATGGATTTTTTATAATATTACACATTTATATACTAGCAATTAAGAATAGTTTTTAAAAGAAAAAAAAAATATGAATGCTAATTTTGGTATGGGAGATGCTAATTTGATTGAAAGATTGAGATTGAGATTGAAGTGACTGGTTCAACGTTTTATGGAACTTGGTTGTATGTTCTCTAATTTCCAATTGGTTGTTCATACTTCATGATCTAGTGATGTCGATTTTATTATTCAAGATTGTACAGTTCTTTCAGTTAATATATTAGTATTTCGTTTAAATGGATGCGAAAACAAGCTACTGTGTCTCTCGTTAGAGTGTCATATTCTCATGCTAGTTTTTATATTTGGATGCAAATGTAGTTTTGGATTTCTATTATTTTTAATTCTATTCCGAATATAAAAAAAAAAGCTTTTAAAATTTTTAGTTTTTTTTTATATAAAATATGATTTAATGCGTGTGGTTAGTATAACTTTTAATAAAAAATTTATTTCAATTTAATAAATTTAAGTATTCAATAACTAATTATGCAAAGTTAACATATTCAATAGACATTAATTTTATAAATTAAAATATTTAATAAAATAAAATAGAAAAATAAGGATGTCATAAAATAAAAAATATGCTTGATTGTAGCTTTGCCCTTTATGTACAATTATTGTGCAAGAAAATGAATACAGAAATGAGGAAGATACAGCATATGAGTCTAGTTATGATAGGTTAAGTAGCAGCACCTTATATATATATATAGAGAGAGAGAGAGAGAGAGAGAGAGAAAATAGGCAATGTGGTGTAAAGTTGATAACAGTGTCTCTTCTTTGCCCACAAGCTTGCATATGCTTACATGTGCCAAGCACAACCACTTGTCCTTAGCTGGATATGAAAGGGCAATTAGAGATTGTTGTGTTCACTTGTGAAAATTAACTATTAAACGGATTGATACCGGTATTTTACATACAAAAAATTGAAAATTATAAATCCAGCAGTATCAACTGTAATTATAAATCATCCATACATATTTTAAAATATTGATCTAATTTATGAAGTATTTTTTTTATTTATGATAAATAATATCGTTGGAAAATTTATGCATATCTAGAATATTATTCTTTTAGGACAATTTTAAAGATTCGTTCTTTTTTATCCGTATGATATATTCAGAGCTAGTTTACATTCGTTTGATTCAATTTTTATAATTGAGCAAATCAAATTGAACCAACATAAACCACATAAATTAAATAAACTATACTATTTTTTTATAAAATCAAACTGAATCATATGAGGTCGGTTTATTTTAATTTATATTATATATATTTAATATAATTATTATTAATTTTTTTCATAAGAAGGAGTGGAAGAAAGCACCGAAAAGAACAATAGGGGGACCTAACCACAACTGAGGAGTCTAGGCCAAGCCACATGCTAGCAATCCCATGCTAAGAATGTAGAAATACCCAGAGGGGGATGATCCAAAAGATGACAACCCTTTTCACCAAAAGCCCCACCATTAGCAAGACAATTAGCAATTTTGTTGCCCTTCTGAAAATAGTGTTGGAAATGGACAGTCCATGAACGCTGCAGCAGCTCTTGAAAATTGAAAACAAAACTGTATAATCTCAATTTCTTGGAGGAGGGATCTGAAATTAGTTTTAAAGAACTCTTGGAGTCCATTTTCACTAGAACTTGTCGAACACCTTTGCTCCAGGCAAGACATAGACCATGAAACGTATCCCTTAATTCTGCTTCCATCAAAGTACATATTCTAAGTTGAATTTGAAAACCACCACACCAAATCCCTAAATGATCTCGAAGGACTCCACTTGCCCCACCTCTGTCCGGATTACCTTTAGAGGTCCCATCAGTGTTGAGCTTAAGTCATCCATAAGCAACAGGCTTCTAAGCAATCATCTAGATATTCCTAGCCCCTAGAGTAGGAGTGCCATGCCGCACCTAAGCCTCAGCATTAGCACTAATCTGAGTAAGCAAAAGAGAGAAACGAGTAGAAATATGGGTTAAGGTACCATTGAAAACAAAATCATTCCGCCACTTCAAAATCCACCATAAGGTCAGAGCTAACACTTGAACCGTAGACTGAGCAAAGAAAATAGAAGACTCTAAAGAAGGAGCTAGTAACAACCATTGACTCACATCACAATCAACAAACTTCAAGAGAGAATCAGAGGACCATATCTTCTACTAAACCTCTAGAGTAGACGAACAATCACGCAATATATGGGCAGTTGATTCAATTCTCGCACCATATAATACACAACTGATATCAGAAGTAACACCCTGTCGGATGCCATTCACTATTAGTCATGAGCTTCTTATGGTACAGTAACCATAAGAAGGTGCGCACTCGCTGAAGGACCTGAACCCGCCAAAGATGTCTCTAAATGTGATTCCCTGGAGTAGGACTCACTTTCTTAGCCAAAGAATAGGTTGTCTTAATAGAGAAGTGTCCATTAGTGGTACCTTTCCATGCTAAAACATCTAGAGAATTAGCGTCACTATGCAAATGAACAGACTCAAGGTGCCAACGAAAGTCCCTAGGAAGATAAGGCAAGAGAAGATCCCATTTCCAAGCAGCAATATCCCAAAAATAAGAAACAGGAAGATCACACCAGTCTAAAGGAAGTTCAACCAAGAAGAAAGGAAAAGTGGCTGATTAGTCAGCCATATATCTGTCCAGAACCGCGTAAAAAAACCATTACAGACCTTTGTATAGATACCATATGAGAGAGTGGAAACAATATGGACCATACCCCGCCGCACAACTGAAGATGAAGGCTTAAGCTTCATGTATTGGAGTCCTGACAGATCAGCAATATACTTCTTACACAAAAGAGAAATCCATAAACTTGAAACTTTAGTTAAAAATCTCCAACCCATTCATTTCATTTCTCAATAGGTCTGAATACCTAAACCCCCCTAAGAAATAGGCAATGTCACACAAGCCCAATTTACCAGATGGTTCTTACTACGCCCTTGAGAATCTGCCCAAACAAAAGCTCTAACTTTATTGTCAAACTCATCTCACACAGCATGAGGAAGATAAATCGTCTACATCCAATGATTGGAAAGAGCCGATAAAACTGCCTTTGCCAAAATAATTTGCCTCGCCAATGAGAGAGTACTAATTTTCCACCCTGCTAAGTGACTGTCAACTATAGCCAGTAGACTGTCAAAACTAGATTTACCAACTGTACCTTAGAAAATAGGAACTCCATGGTAAGTGCCTAAATCATTAGTCATACACATACCAGCCGCAGAATAAATACCATTTCTTGGCTTTAGATTGACATTCGAAGAGAAAAGAATACGAATTTTAGCGCGAGTCACTTTCTGACTTGATGCATTAAAATTTTAAATAATATAAATTATAATGAATGTTTAATATTAAAAAATAAAAATGAGTATATATGATAAGTAAAAGTGAAAATGACATAAAAAAAATTAAAACAGTACGAATAACGAATATAGTTAATATGCAACGCACGTCATAAAAAGACTAATTAAATTTAAATGGAAAAAATTTCACTTTTTTGATAAAATTTAAGAGTTGGTTCGATTATACTAATTGTTTTAGTAGTTGTTAGTGATTTTACAGGCTGTTAACTGTTGTAATAGCTATTAGATATTAATTCTTAGCTATTAGCTGTTTATATAGTTGTTTAGAGTAAAAATATTTGTTAAAATTAGCTGTTTGATTAGCTGTTGAATTCAAAATGACAAAAAATGACATTTAAATATGATTATAAAAGTGAACTCCTTATAAAAAAGAGATGATTTATATAATATGTTATTATTTTTCGGTTAAAAAATATCAATCTACAGCGTGTAGTCCAATTTTTATAAATTAAAATCATTATCATTTCTAAAATAATAATATAATTTCCTCACACCTTCCTTTATTAATTCATTATTAAATTATTTAATTTAAATTTTATGTAAAATAATGTAGTTTTTTAACTTAATTGCAGAGTACCATGGCAACTATTAGAGAGAAAGACTATAAATTATTCTTAATATAAGTTAATTAATGACAAAATTATCAAAAAATTTCAACATTTTAATAAATATTATCTTATCCACTAATAGCTATTTTATATACTACCTCATCAAACGACATAATTTACAAAAATAATATTTTAATATAGTTAAAATTATAAATGCTCCTTCAAACACTATTACAAAACAAAGCCTAAAACTGAAACAAACATTAATTGAACCAATTTCATTTCAATTTTCCAATTTTCTCCACCACTATTTAGAGATGGTATTTTTAAAGTGTTTTTAACAATGTTGAACTCTTTGATAAAATTAAAACTTCTCATTTTTGTCTACTTTTTTTAGAAGAAATCAAATTAAAAATTTTATTGAGAGGAAACTGTAAACATATATAGGATGCAAATCAATATGGTACCATTGGGAATAAATGAATCATGATTATATAATTTAATTGGAATTCATTTGTAAATAAATTTATCATGTTTGGTATGCTATAATTTTAAATAAGAAAGTCAATTGAATTTTATAAAATTATATTTGAAATAATTCTTAAATAAAAATTCATTTGTCTTTATTCGCTAGAATAACCTTAACATAATAATTTAATAAAAATACTATTATAAATAAATCACTCATATTCCACCATAATTAATTAATTAAACTTTAAATTTTCAAATTTTAAGTCCTTGCAAATATTTAATTTTTATTTTCATTAATAGATAAAAATACATTCAAAATTAAAAATTTATTTGAATTTAATATATAATCATAATCATATACAATAAGAACTTTATATTCTTAAAAAAATACTAAAAAAATAAATGAGGCATTTTAATCAATAATATTTAAGATGGAGAGGTAATTTAGTCAATACAAATATTAATGGGTTAATATGTGAAATTTTTTTAAAAATTTCAACAATTTTAATAGGATTCGAACTAAGTTAACCTAATTCCAAGAAATTCAATTCAAAAAATTTAAATTCTTTTTTTTTTATCTTTCCAAACATAAAATTTAAGATTTTCAAATGAATTCTATAAAATTTTATGAAATTTATTTGTTCCAAATGAACTCTATATTTTTATATTTTTGTATGCAAAATCTAATATAAACCGCTTATACAGAGAAGAAAAAAACATAATTTTGATTTGAAGTATCTGATTGAATTGATAGAACATAATATTTATACTATAGGTGATCGCTTGCTCCATTTGGTGCCTATTCATGGTTACTATTCAACTTTATAATCTCTACAAGTCCGATTTGATTACCTTTAAATTTCTTCTTTCCATTAGAAAGGAAATATGCACTTTTTCTATATAATTATCCAAATAACAAAAAATGCTAGACAAAATCACTATAATGATGATAATAATAATAATTTAAAACTATATCTGAGAACAAAATCTTAATATATGAGTAACGATTAATCTCAATATTTGGATGACAATAACTCAGATATATATACAGATCTAATAATTATTTAAATAACATAATTGTTTACTCTAATTTTGATATAGGCGCAGTTAGTTACCTGTCTGGCATGTTACAATCGAGCAAAGATGGATGGGGCGGCACTATCATAAACACATATTTGCATTCTACTTTTAATTATATTTATTAAAATTGATAAATTAATTAATAAACAGTGTTTTGCTCCCTGAGTGGCAATACACTATCTCTATTATTTATATTATTGACTTCTATTATTTATATTGTTTGGTGATTATATAGCATTTTTTTATTAATTTTTAGAGTTTAAGATAATATATTATGAACAGCTAATAAAATAAGACAATTAATAATTATTAAAAAAATAAACTACTTTTACATCTCCAAATTACAGTCAAATTAACATTTACATCCTTTTTTAATATTGAAAAATAATTTTTATGTCCTTAATTTATTAATCCGTTGGATAAATAGTTTTTCATCCATTTTAAGTCAATATCACCTTTAAAATAAAAAAAAAGTAAAAAAATAAAGAGAAAATATAAATAAATCCTCAAATTACCTTTAACGACACAACTATCATAAAAAAGAAAAACCCAAAATGTTTCTCAAAATCCCTATTTTTTCATAAATTTCAGTGTGTATATATATATATATATATATATATATATATATTCATTTTTAAGGTCATTGCTTTATTTCAATCAAGGATCTGACCTGGAAAGGTTACCTTTATACGAAGTGGATATGAATGAAGCATACAACTAAGGTCATTTTCAACTTGGCCAAAGCCAAACAAGATGAAGTCATAGTAGGCTAGCCGTCAGGGTTAGACACAATTCACGACCTTAACTGGGTTGCAATAAAAGGATTTAATATATTGTTCTGAACATGGTTAAAAAAGAATATTCCTTAAATATTTTATTAATATAATTAGATACTCCTACCATGCTATATTATGCATTACCTACAACTTATGGAATTGAAGGAGATTTGAAATAACCCTATAGCGAGAATAATATAAAAGTATTGATTTTATATTCTCATTACTAAGTAGTTATGAATTTAGGAAGTGGCATACATAGAGGACTTGTTGGATCAAATAAATGTTATTTTAATAATTAATTAAAATAATAAGCTTAAGTTTTTATAATGAGATTATAAGATGTTTGGAATTTTAATCAAACGTCAAGAGTTTGAAATTGGGTTATAATTTATATGTTTTTACATTTATTGCTACTGCTTTTTACTTATAATATATGTAAAAACGGTTAGTCAAGGAAGGGAGATATAAAATAGAGGATCCAATTACATGAGTATTTATAGATTATATATGTTTACTTGTAAACAACTAAAGTTTTGTGTCTTGATAATACTTAATGGATATGCAAATTTGGTTTGAGAAATAAAGGGGTAAGAGAAAAAAAAAAAAAGTGAAAGATTTAATGTTTTTTATATGAATAAAAACATTTAAAATTTTATTAAAGAAAAGTGGGAACCTAATTGTTCTTTAAAGAAGTTATAGAGTAGAGATGTAAGTGTTACTAATAAGTCTAAAATCAATGCAAAATATCATAATAATAATTTTAAAGAAGTTATAGAGTAGAGAGAAAAGTGTTTCTATTCTCAAAATATATATGCTTGATTAAAATTATATTAACCTGTCTCCAAATGAAGAGAAAGGTTTACATAGGTCACAATATAATTGTTGGAAAAGATAGGTCAAGTGAGATATTAAGAATAAATACCTCCTGACATCTCGGCATATCTTATTAGACAATTGATCTATTTTAGCCGTATTATATATAAGTTCTTGGAATGTTATAATCAGATCCCTGGTAAATTATAGATGAGTCGCCAATATAATAAATAGTTTATCAGATATTCCCAGAGTTTTGGGTATTTATGTCCAAATTTGAGTCATAAAAAAGACCTATCCATGCAATAATGTTTTGTAGAAAAAGTACCCAACCTAGGCTAAGTCCATACAATTGATTAAGGTCCAGCTCGAAGCACAAGCAATGATTTGTATTGAGAGGTGGTATGTAGAAAAAAGACCCAAATCAACTAGTATCACGGTGAGGAATTATCCTCTGGTTCAACTCGAGCGAACCCTAACTCCTAATCATCGAATAAGACATCTGAGTAGGAGAACATATGAGTTCGAGGACTAGCATTCTAATGCAAAGAGACTTGGATAATATCTGAGCAAGATATGCAATTCATAAGGGATACCAACTAAGCATTCCACTAGTTAGTGTGAGGGTGAACACCGAGTGGAGTTGAACTTTTATATATTTTATGAGGAACATCTTTGAGCTGGGTTAGGTTTCCTTTGATGGCTGCCCTAAAGGACTTTTACAACTAGGATAGTGTCACTATTAACCAAGGCGCACCAAATAGTTTGAGGATGTTGCTCGAGCTTTCAATCCTTACTCAATTAGCGAGTTTCACTCTGACTTCCTGCCATGTCCATCAACTCTGTATATTCACCAAGCAAGGAGGTGAAGATCGTGGGGACTCTTTCATAATCTTACGAATCTACAACTCTCTCCATATGTCCACTTAGAGAGACTGCAACATCTTTGAGGGAAAAAAACTTCCATCAAATGTTGATGAAAGGGGAAAAATTTTTTGGCGAGCCATCTTAGAGGCTTTGATGTGCCTACTAACTAGTGTGTAGGAGCTCTTTGGTTTTGAAATTCGAAGGATTTAAGTCATTAGGAGATGGAGCGAGTGAACTTGCTGAAGGATTGGATGAAGAGACCATATAAACATCACCTATTGGATCGCCATATTTCTATGGTTGATCTTGTCTCGAAAATAAGGGATCTAGAAAATCCGAGCAAGGTATATATAAATGACTAATGATAAAGGAATAAGATGATGTTTTTAGATTTTAACTTTATTATTTTTGCAAACATTATACCCAAAATTTCTAAAGCTATGTAGAAGAATCTAGTCGACGATTATGCTTAGAAGAAAGGGGCCTCTTTTAGATCAATGACTCAGAAAGAGCCTACACTAAAAAAGAGAACTGCTTCCCAAGGTGGCTTATTCCTCTAATATGAGTATGATGTTAAGCATTTTGACTACCCCCTCTTTCATCCAACCCTGTAAATTCCACTCCAGCAATAATCTTTATGGAGGAAGTTTACGTGGTCTAAATTGTCGAGTTTGATGAGGGTAGCCTATATAAGGGAAATAGGCTGCAAAAGCATCGAAATGAGCTAAGGAGTGGCAGTTTGAAGGGAAAAAGTACCAAATTTCTAAACTTATCTTTTATTTAGTGAAAATATAGTAAAAAAGCTTCCACTTGGCAAAGCCTAGCTGCTTGGGTGTTGGCTCAATACTGCATGCTTCCTACTGATATGCAATCTTTTGAACTGCAAGATGACATTTCTGAACTCCATCGATTATAGCCTCTTAATATATATAAGCACTATTGTTTTGGTTCTATTTCTTGCTTTCATTGATCTATCAAGAATCTCATATCTCTTTTCTTCTTTTTTTCATTTTTCACTTGTGGGATTGGTGACCACTAGCAATGATTCTAGGTGTCGTATAAAGGAGTTGAGAGAGTAGGCCGCCACCTTAGAGACAAATCTCCAAGCAAAAAAGTGTTGGTGGAGAAGCTTTAAGGAGCTTTAGCAAATAATAAGTGAAAATTTCTAAAACACAGAACTCTAGCTTTATACTCATGTATCCATCGTTTACTCTATGCTTCATTAAAAAATAATAAAAAACCTTCAGCACACATAAGAAAAAGGTAATGTGGAAAAAGATCTCTCAAATGCATACCCTTTTAAGAATAATAGGATGTACTCGCTCATCGTTATGCAAAATAAAATAGTTGACATTCAAGACAAAGCATCATCCACTTAACCCACATTTCATGGAAACCTAATCATAGCAACATGTTTCTCATCAACTTTCAATTATAGGCTTCGATAATGTAAACTTTAAAAGCACGTACCCAACCCCCTCCCCCCTTTAGTCCGACGTTTCAAATTGTGGAAAATTTCAAAGCGAAAAGCACATTATCTTGAATTAGTCTATCTGGGATAAAGGTACATTGATTACTAAAAATAAATTGTGTATAATACTTTCTTAAGCATGTTAGTTAGAGTCTTAGATATGATTTTATAAATAACATTACATAAGACAACGAGTCTAAAATCTTTAACTAATTTAGGTCTGTTAATCTTAGGAATCAACAGTACCAAAGAATCAATCAAACAGTCTAAAAAAATATCTCTCTTAAGCTATTGCTTGCAAGTATCCACAATATCACTTATAACCACATGCCAAATTTTTTGGTAAAATATTGGATTCATTTCATCCAATCTAGGAGCCTTGTTCAAGTGCATCTGGAATACTTCTTTAAACTCATCATCAATAATGGGTTTCAATAAAAAATCATTTTCTTCATTGGGTACTTTATATTTTTACTAAACATATCACCTATGACTATCATTTTTATACGCAACATATAATGTTGAAAATAAATTTTGATAATATCATGCATGACCACCTTACTCATACACCATTCCCTATTAAAATCACATACCTTCTCAATCTTATTTATCCTCTTCTTGCCTTTAATATATTCATGAAAAATCTATTATTTGGTTTCCATATTATAGCCAATCAAATTTTGCCTATTAATGGGATGCAAGTCCCCTTACTCAAGTATTAAATTACATCCTAACTAAAGATTAACAATCTCATCACCAGTCAGCTCATTATTCGAGTCATCTAGGAGTTCACGTATAGTTTTATTTCTTTTTCTCTAGTCCCTATTACATATTCGACTCCTTACATAAGAGCATAGAAATTTATTTTTATCCACCACAGAAATGGATTTGCACTTCATCCCTATTAAAGCACATTTTTAACCGCGCGCGGGGGGGGGGGGGGGGGGGGGGGGGGGGGGGGGGGGGG